>SJYA01002431.1:959168-1021919 GCA_006410615.1 Neotragus moschatus | reverse complement strand
AAAATTATATTCCAACATGTTTCAGAAATTGAATAAATATGCCAGTGCTTCAAAAAGTACATGTGGAATAAATGTGATGGTTCATAAAAGTAAATGAAATGTCACCCAAGAATATACCTCTCTTTGTCATCTTGTCCACTGTCTTTTCACTAAGCAGTTCACTAACAGTGATATTGGCTTTGCAGGATCATCTGAATAAGGATAAACATGTCTGATGACATCAACGGTTTTATTATCTAAATTAGATACTTAGAAAAGACTCAGAATCTCCAAACACAGTGGCTCACGTGGGCTTTACTTCAGCTCCACAGTGTCTTATACCCAGCAGGTAGTATGCAAGTATTTGCTAATGAAAACAAAATCATCCTCAGGAATCTCTGGGGTAACATGCTTCCAAATACAACTCAATAAAATTTATTTAATTTACATCTTGGAGGTTTATGTGTATAATTTACATACCCATAATTTGTTAGGTTTATCTTTTTCTACTATATAAACTCAATAACAGTGAGCTTATATATGAACTTATTAAACCACCTAATGAGAGTCTACCATTACAGAAGAATTGTATATTTTTAACTCATAGTATAAATGTATAAGCCATTAACAGAGACATCATTCAACAAAATGATAAGCAATGGCCCTAAGTTCAAGATAGAGCATCAAATGATATTTCAAGTCACTAAGGCAATATGAAGGCAAGGTAGTTGGTAATGCCCAATTTCCTCTAAGAATCCAGCAAAATAAGAAGCTGGATGTGCTGAGTTCTTCTATGAGTTTAGATAGACTCCATGCATCCACAATCATGGAGCACTACGTGAAGCCAAGCTACTTGAAGGCTGATGATCCTGTGCTTTGAGGGGCTCTGCTATGTCCTTCTTAGTCATTTACCTCTTTTAAGCACCATTCAGTTCAGTCGCTCAGTCGTGTCCGATTCTTTGCAACCCCATGAATTGCAGCACACCAGGCCTCCCTGTCCATCACCAACTCCTGGAATTCACTCAAACTCACGTCCATCAAGTCGGTGATACCATCCAGCCATCTCATCCTCTGTCGTCCCCTACTCCTCCTGCCCCCAATCCTTCCCAGCATCAGAGTCTTTTCCAATGAGTCAACTCTTCATATGAGGTGGCCAGAGTACTGGAGTTTCAGCTTTAGCACCACTACATAATACATTTCAAAGGTGAACCAGCATCTTGAACCTGCCTAAGAGTCACACTCACAATGTAAACAAAAAACTCCCAAAATTAAGCTTTTCCATTGGGAGTTGGGATAGAGAGGAGAGAAACACAGTGGTATATAAATCAGATGGAAAACATACAAATAGTTTATGGGTTAAAGACAGTTAGTTTCAGGATTCATTAATAATTTAAGCACTGCTGAAACACCACCACGATATACAACTGGCAGAAACACCTATGCAGCACTGGGAAATAGCCACATACATGAGATGCCCCAAACTACAGTGATGAAACAGCAACTAATAATTGACACATTCACTGTTCCCACAGTGGCCATTATCAGGGCCCCAAGAGCACGGAGAATATTATTTCATGTCACTGCATATAGCATTCAGTTATTTTGCAAAACTCACTACCCTGAGGCTGGGTTGCAATTGCTGTGGGAACTACAGTTTCTGAATGTGTACACATCAACTCCTATACTGCTTTATTTTGTTGTTTTGTACTTTTAAGAGCTGCAATTGAACACAGTCACTTTTAGCAGGAGTTATACACTGAATTGCATTGTAACCATAGTAAGTGAAGCTCAGTTATGAAATACGTCAAATCAAGATGGAAGGCCTAGAGTATTACTTTAAACTATGCAGTGTGAAGAAAATTTTTCAGGGGAGTCAATGTACTTTTTGTCTTATCCTGTCTACTTTACAGTAGAGAATAGTGGTGAAGAACTCAGTTCCAAAAATTAAACAGACCTGGATGTGAAAAGTGAGTGTGCCATCTGCCAATTTTACATCCTTAAACAAGTTATATACCCCTTCTGTATTTCTATCCCTTCTTCTGTAAACTAGGAACAATAAAACCATCTAATTCTTCTTAGGATTACTGAGAGGAATAAGTAAGATAAACCCACGTCACAAATCATAACACAGCACCTGACACATGGTAACTGACAATAAATATTAGCTGTTATTGAAATGAGAAACAGCGAATACGTGACATATAAAACATACCTCAGTAATTGTTTTAGGGTAATGTTACACCACTATAAGATATTTTAAGAGTACATATATTTACCCTTTCATACTTTATGCCTTACAGTAAAATTTAATATTAAACATATTACCCACTCAATTAAATACAGAATGTATCATATACATTTTAGAAAGTTGCATAAAACCCATAATTTCTTGCACTTTGCTGTATACAAAGCACTTTCATCATAAAAGGGTTTCAGAATGAGAAAGCATATCAAAAATTATAAACAACTAAATGCTGCGTTGCTGTGGTTGCTCACTCACTAAGTCGTGTTCGACTCTTTGTCACCCCATGGACCATCAGCACGCCAGGCTCCTCTGTCCTCTACTATCTCCCGGAGTTTGCTCAAATGTCTGTCCATTGAGTCAGTGATGCTCTCTAATCATCTCTTTCTCTGCTGCCCCATTCTCCTGTTGCCTTCAAACTTTGCCAGCATCGGGGTCTTTACTAGTGACTTGGCTCTTCACATCTGGTGGCCAAAGCATTAGAGCTTCAGCTTCAGCAACAGTCCTTCCAATGAATATTCTACAATCCAATAAATGGCAGGAGAAAGAGTCGGACACGACTGAAGTGACTTAGCTGCAGCAGCAGCAAACCAAAACTGGGAACGTGACTAACACATGCTCTATGATAAGAATGTCTTTTCAACAGTAAAACATTAAATTCCACTATATGAAAGAGTCAAACCCTCTGTACCAAGGGAAAAACATATTTTTCAACATAGAACAATATGCCCAACCAAACAAAAACAAAATCAAGTGTGAAAAGTTAAAAAAATAAAAAATCAGACAAGCAAAGTCTTTACTGCCCCTGGTCCCTTTCCTATAAAATTATTTTTGGATGTCTTCCAGTAAAACCCAGAAAACTCAATGAGACAATGGACAGAACCCAAGGTAAGTCCAGAATATGGTGACAGTCCAGAGAAGATTAGAGCAGCAGGACACAGAGGTCTGGGAAGTCCATCTCCATGAGAAAAATCATAATAAAATTACTCTGGTATTTTTTAATATTTGGGAGATATTTTCAGAGACCTGATAGAGAACAATGGGGCAGGACACAGATTAAAGATACAGACAGAGAAAACAAACCAAATTGTCAAAATGCCAAAGCAATTAGCTCCAAGAACAGTAAAGGAAAATGTGCAGGAAAGGAAAGATAATCAGAGAACCCACTCGGCTAAGCCGTGAGCAGTTCAGACATCGCCATATAATGTGACACTGGGTATTGATTCCACTTGGAATTTTCACGTAACAAGACTTAGAGGAGGGGAATTGGGAAGGTAAAAGTGGCATTAAAGGGAAAACCCCATCTTCCATAACTACAAATCAAAAGATGTCAATAGCTTGTAACCACAAAACAACAACATAAATATTTCATTCAGAAACATGGAAGTAAATACCAGAACCAACAAACATCTGCATAGATTGGGAGTTGCTGCCTCTAGGGAGAGTGGCTGGGGGAACAAAGAGAGTGCTAGTTTTTTCCTTAAATGCCTTCCAGTATGCTGTATTTAATTTTAATTTAAATCTGGCACCAGGTTTACTCTAAACAATAAAAGATGGGAAACCCAACATGCCAGGAAGGCAGTACCGTGGTCGTGTCCCTGGCAGGTGCCTTCCTGGAAGATGCCCATGACCTTCTCCTGTGGGTCCCCCGGATGACAGTTCAGTTGCACAGGAAGACACTCATAGGGGCTGGATGCAGAGTGCTACCCTGGCTCAGGAGACCCTGCCTCAGAGAAACCAGTTTGCCTCATGACATCACCAAAGGGACAGCTGCTTGTCAGATATTTACAGTTTTTCCAGTCCAGATACAATTTACCAATCAGAATAATTTAGTTACCATACAAAGACTGTTCACGGAAACCTTTATCAGGTTTCCAAGAAAAGGGAACAAAGCAAAACCAAAAACCTCACCAAAGTTTATACTCCCATGCAGAGGGGGAAATCATTTTTGTTAACCCTTTATCTGTTTTATAATACTGATCTAAGCAGTGTTTTTAAGATGGAAGAGTCAAGTAGTAAAAGGAGAGGGGAAAAAATGAAATTAGGCTCAATCTGTAATATCTTTTTAATTTCAAAAATTATCTAGTTGTATTTTTTCCTTCTTGGGCACTAAATATTTTCTCTATATTCACAGATTTTTGTTAATGATATCACTAACAAAAGTGGATACTATTGCAAAATAGGACAGAATTGGTAGTTAGAACACTTAAAATCTGAATCTTGCTTCCATCATTCATACAAGAGGATAAACTTTGTAATCAGTTTGTTTACAAAACAAGGAAAATTGTCTGTTTTATGGAATACAATAAAAATTTACCCAGAAAGCAATCACCTGCATCTCTGCATTCATAATCTTGAGTTCTGAGGATATAAATATTTTGAATAGCTATTACTTTAAAGAAAAGCCTACAATTTCAAGAAATAATTTACATACTGTATAAATGTTTTTTGAAAAACTTAAGTTATACTTGCTTACTTAAATTTCCAACATACCAATCTGATTTTTATGTTTAGGAAGAAGAAAGAAAAAGAAAGTTCTGATGATATCTTGCTAAACAAATTTATAATATTCTTCTTCAAATGTTATTATTTTTCATGTAAAATAATGTAACCAGTTCAATTACACTGCTACACAAATGCTCAACTAAATGATCTTTTTCACCTTTTTGGAGTTTGGGAATTCCAAAATCTTCCAAACTTAATGAGAGATATATTAACTCTTAGCGAGCCATAGCTTCCAGAGAAATTATTTACTTGAATGTTGACAGTATGAATTAAACCACTTTAGGGGATCACATGTGGTGGAAAATAAATTCTGAGGGGAATCTGTTTCCAAGTCCCCTGAGTATCACAAATTGGACTCCAGAAGGCTTTTGTGTTAAGGTTGCCACTATTTGATTAATTAGCCTAATCCCTAGGGAAAAATAATTTTCCATCATATGTGGAAAACAATTGAAAACATTTGGGCGGGCGGGGTGGTGGGAGGATTTCACTGTTGAAATGATAAACCTATAAGCAAACTTCTAAAGAAATAAAATCAGGAAATGTGTAATACAATTTTATTTAAAGATCACTATACTCTACTAGAGTAAAAGCACTTTAAAAAAAGAATTAGAAAAGACAGTACTAGATACTAAGCAAGACTTTTAAAAATAAAACTGTCTTCTTATATTATAGAGGGAAAATAATAGCTCTTATACCTTTAAAGGAAGTGCAGTTCATCTTAATATAAACTTGCTCCATAGAACTCCAGAGTTCAATGTCAAATAACTTTGGATTAAATGAAGAATAATTCAGTACCTGTGATGTTGAATATTATATGTGAGTTGCCCACCCTCAACAAGATGCCTAACACTCTCACTTCAAGTTAATACTGATCAAATGGAGTGGCAAACATAGTCCTGAACATAGCCCATGAAATTTCCATTTCCCACAGAAATGAAACATTTCCTGTCTTGAAACATACACAACATGACTCCACACAACCCAAGGCAAGAGAAGAGTCTTTCAGAAGAAGAACAGATGGTGCTGATTTATGAAGCTATCTAACCACAGAGAACAACAAATAGTATGTATCTTTGCACCTCTTACATGCACAGTGGAATCCTGAAATTAAGTTTCAAAATCTAAGCTTGCTTCTTATAGATTATTAGAGTTACTGGGGGTGGAGGAATCCTATCAGGCATACTTAGTCTGATATCCAGTCATATGCAGGAATCTTCCTCCACAATTCCTGTGCTCCAAGACACACAAAGGAAGCCTTACTAAGTATCACTGGGTTCAATAACTAACTTCAGCATCCCACCTGCCTGACTCCTAACATATTTATCCCAAGACTTGACCACTATCACCACTTCAACAATATGGAAGTCATTTCTTTTGCAGGAAGTAGCTCTCACTGCTCAGATTCCCTACCACACACCAAAGGCTAAGTGGATCCATTAGGTGACATGATTTTAACCAGCGTAATCAATCTGGTTCAAGTGTGGCTTCCTTATCAGACTAATACCCACTGGATTCTTTTGAACATTCCCGAAAAAAATACTCTTATGGATGGTAGAAACGTACTGATTTTGTGATATGACCAATTTTGCTGTTCTCAGTTCAGTTCAGTTCAGTTGCTCAGTCGTGTCCGACTCTTTGTGACCCCATGAATCGCAGCACAGCAGGCCTCCCTGTCCATCACCAACTCCCAGAGTTCACCCAAACTCATGTCCATCGAGTCGGTAATGCCATCCAGCCATCTCATCCTCTGTCGTCCCCTTCTCCTCCTGCCCCCAATCCCTCCCAGCATCAGAGTCTTTTCCAACGAGTCAGCTCTTCGCATGAGGTGGTCAAAGTATTAGAGTTTCAGCCTCAGCATCAATCCTTCCAAAGAACACCCAGGACTGACCTCCTCTAGAATGGATTGATTGGATCTCCTTGCAGTCCAAGGGACTCTCAAGAGTTCAAAAGCATCAGTTCTTCGGTGCTCAGCTTTCTTCACAGTCCAACTCTCTCATCCATACGTGACCCTTGGAAAAACCATAGCCTTAACTAGATGGACCTTTGTTGGCACAGTAATGTCTCTGCTTTTGAATATGCTATATAGGTTAGTCATAACTTTTCTTCCAAGGAGTAAGTGTATTTTGATTTCATGGCTGCAATCACCATCTGCAGTGATTTGGGAGCCCAGAAAAATAAAAGTCTGACACTGTTTCCCCATCTATTTCCCATAAAATGATGGGACCAGATGCCATGATCTTCATTTTCTGAATGTTGAGCTTTAAGCAAACTTTTTCACTCTCCTCTTTCACTTTTATCAAGAGGCTCTTTAGTTCCTCTCCACTTTCTGCAGTAAGGGTTGTGTCATCTGCATATCTGAGGTTATTGATATTTCTCCNCAAAGTATTAGAGTTTCAGCCTCAGCATCAATCCTTCCAAAGAACACCCAGGACTGACCTCCTCTAGAATGGATTGATTGGATCTCCTTGCAGTCCAAGGGACTCTCAAGAGTTCAAAAGCATCAGTTCTTCGGTGCTCAGCTTTCTTCACAGTCCAACTCTCTCATCCATACGTGACCCTTGGAAAAACCATAGCCTTAACTAGATGGACCTTTGTTGGCACAGTAATGTCTCTGCTTTTGAATATGCTATATAGGTTAGTCATAACTTTTCTTCCAAGGAGTAAGTGTATTTTGATTTCATGGCTGCAATCACCATCTGCAGTGATTTGGGAGCCCAGAAAAATAAAAGTCTGACACTGTTTCCCCATCTATTTCCCATAAAATGATGGGACCAGATGCCATGATCTTCATTTTCTGAATGTTGAGCTTTAAGCAAACTTTTTCACTCTCCTCTTTCACTTTTATCAAGAGGCTCTTTAGTTCCTCTCCACTTTCTGCAGTAAGGGTTGTGTCATCTGCATATCTGAGGTTATTGATATTTCTCCTGGCAATCTTGATTCCAGCTTGTGCTTCCTCCAGCCGGCCTTTCTCATGACATACTCTGCATATAAGTTAAATAAGCAGGGTGACAGTATACTGATGTTCTCCTTTTCCTATTTGGAACAGTCTATTGTTCCATGCTGTTCTAACCAACTTTTAATCCTTACAGAGGTGACGTTTTAAAATGCTTTATCTTCAGGGTGAAATAAGTGTAATACATGAGTAAGTAAATATCTAGATTTATATTTATAAAACAATTCATAGCTATTTTCTTCAAAAATTCAATTTCTCCTTGGCTTAAAAATGATTTCAAAATTAAGCATCAATTTGTTAATATAGAAACTTGCTGTTGTTCGGTTGCTCAGTCATGTTAGACTCTTTGTGACCCCATCGACTGTAGCACACCAGGCTTTCCTGCCCTTCAGTAACTCCTGGAGTTTACTCAAACTCATGTCCATTGCATTGATGATGCCATCCAACAATCCCTTCTCCTCCTGCCATCAGTCTTTCCGGCATCAGGGCCTTTCCATTCATCATCAATCTTTCCATTCATTAAAAGGCTCTTTAGTTTAAATAAAATTTTACATAAATCAGTAAGAAAGAAAAAGTTAAACAAATATTTCTTGCTACACGTAAGGACAAATCACTTCTTCAAAAGGCAAGGCACTTATGAATTTTAAATTTTAATTAACAAAAAGTGATAATTGCTAGTATATACTGAGGACTTCTGATGTGCCAATTACTAAAGAACACACTTCTCTAGTCCTTGATACAACCTCAATTTAATCAACAACACAACCCTTAAATATATTTCAGTAAACAAAACAGATGGGATCTTTTTTGTGAATTAAGTTTCTGCTAGTCTTTTTTCAGTTATAACTGAGCAATGTAACCATGTGATAAGTTCACAAATCTTTGAGCACAATGTAACTTGGATAACAGAGCTGTGTTGCTGACATGCAAAGTATTCTTTAATAAAGTTTACTGAATGCTCTACTTGAAATTATAACTAGACATGTAATGGATCCACTCAGTACATTAATCCAAATTAAAGAAACACAACGTTCTCCATGTCATGAGCTTGCTGGAATAGATTCATGGCTATCACTACATGCAAAGCATCCTACCTATTAAAGCAAAGTTTTTAGGAAAAGGAGAGAGAACTAATTTTATGAAACATCTATAACACACAACAAACTGCCTATACAGTCTTTCATTTAATCCTCACAACAAGGCAGGAATTCTTATTATGGAGAAATTAGGCCTACAGAAGATTGCAGACTTCTCTCCAGGAGCAGCCTGTGATTTTGAGAATGGTCTTATGGCCTGTGGTTCTTTGGTTTCACTCTTTATAACCCAGAGAAGAGGAACCAAGCACAATTCAGTACTGGACGTGACCCTCGCCAACTAGTAAATCAGGGCCAGGGTCTGTGAGAAAATATGATAATAATCATGTTGTAACAAATATTAAACTCTGAACATATAATAAATGTATTTTCATACAGAGTGAGAATTACTGTTAAAATATTTTTGTCGATGACTTTTCCTTTTAGGCTGTTGTTCAGTAGCTCAGTTTTGTCCAACTCCCTCTAACCCCATGAACTGCAGCATCCCAGGCTTCCCTGTTCACTATCTCCTGGAGTTTGTTCAAACTCACGTCCACTGAGTCAATGCTGCCATCCAACCATCTCATCATTTTAGGAGAAACATGTAGAAAATGGTGTCCTAGGTAGTCCAGCGTTAAAGAATCTGCCTACTGATACAGGAGATCTAGGTTTGATCCCTGGGTGGGGAAGATCCCCTGGACAAGGAAATGGCAACCCACTCCAATATTCTTGCCTGGAAAATTCCATGGACAGATGAGCCTGGTGGGCTTAGATAGTCCATGGGGTCACAAACAGTCGGACACGACTGAGCAAACTGCACACACACCTTCATATAAACAACGAACATCAGGAAATCTTACCAGTTATTACATCTGGATGGCAGTGATTTTTACTGTGTCTTTATAACATTAAGTATTTTTACAATGAGCATAAAATCTTTTAGAAATAAAGGGTATTTTTATTTTTTTTAATGTTACAAAACTTTCATAAATTGCTTTTTATTATGTGATATCACTACTTTATAACTCCTTTGAAAAGTGACTCTACAAAGAATTAAGGATCTAGAAAGAAAATTAGAACATTATATGTAAGTAATAAGATGGAACTGCGCATTGACACTGAATGTGTATCATACTGAATCAGTTCCAGCAGAGTTGCTGTTTGGTGTAGTGTCTGAATGGTAGAAAAGTTTAAAAAAGGAAGAGCAGTAAGATCCCATATCAAATAAATTAGAAGAAATTTCAATTTGAAAAAAATCAAAAAACGAGTAAAGAAGAGTCCCTACAAGGCAAGTTCATCACTGAGCTTTGTGGTCCATAAAAACCTCACATTGCTTCCAAAGGGGACTAACATATGTTTATGTAACCCTTTTTCCTTGATGATAAATACATATTTCCCCATTATTAATTCTGAAGGGCTTATTAAAAATTTTTGTAGTCCTCAAAGTTCTACACCTCATTATTTTAAATTGTTAAGAAACAAGCAAAGAACAACACATGAGTCCCATAACAAAATCCACTCATGTAAACATCTATTAGAGTTTGTACTGTTTTATTACTTTCCAATGAAGTCTTTGAATTCACATATGAAACACAGTCATTAACTTACTTGAAATGGCTTAGAGAAAGTAGCTTTCCAAAACAAAAAATTCCTCAATTTCCTAGTTAAAGTCACTGATGCAAAAGCTAGTTGGTAGCTTTCCTGGGGATCAAGAGATCGTATTCTCAAACAAAACAAAACCTATTATATGTTTAAAACAAGGCACATGGCAATGATGACTAGTCTGAATGCTCAATTTTAGATCATGGTTCAAAAGTTTATAATAAATGCAGAGGTTAGCATTAATAAAGCTAATTAGCTATGCATTGTTGCATTGCCCTAATGCTTGAATTGTGACGCAAATACCAAACAAAAATTAACAAGTTAAACAAAAACGTTAATTTAAACTAATAAACATGTTACAGTTGTTTTGGAACCTTAGTGAAAGTAAAAGCCACTCAGTCGTGTCTGACTTTTTGCAATCCCATGGACTCTACAGTCCATGAAATTCTCTAGGCCAGAATACTGGGGTAGGTAGCCTTCCCTTCTCCAGGGGATCTTCTCGACCCAGGAATCAAACTGGGGTCTCCTGCACTGCAGGCGGATTCTTACCAGCTGAGCATGTTAACTTTGTGGTTAAAAACGGAATCTCCATACAAAATGGTTTTGACAAATGATGTCACTTCTCTGACTTAACTGACTCATTTTATAAACTGAGAAGAATAATATAATACTATCTACTGGTAATCTATGAGGATAAGTTAACATAAAGTGCTTGGAACACTACCTTCTACATAAATAAAATAGGACTAAAACTTCATGTATAGCATGTGAGTTCATATATAGAATAGACTCTCTGTTCTAAGGTTTAACCTTCAGAAATATTTCAACCAAAAACAGTCTGGAGAAAAGGACTATTTAGGAAGAGTACCTGCTCAGAATATCCCTTTCAACACACTTATTACCAAAATTTCTGGAATCAGAGAAATGAATTAAATGCTGGGAAATCATTTCATTAGGATTAATAACCACATCATTTGCTTTTGATTACACAATTTGATCCAATTATGTCAGTTCTTTTGGTTTCCTCAGGTTGTTCCCTTGAGAGATAATTAAAACCAGAATTTGTGATTTGCACATGGCCTAAAAAACTTGAGCTCATTTTGTATCAAAGACTGTCTTATCAATATTTCCCAGAAAGAGAGGCCTTCAGAGCAAGAGGCTCATTTTATACAATTTTCAGTATAAACTGATTGCAGCAGCGATAGCACAAATTAAAATATTAACAGAAAACGTAACAGATACGTGGTTACTTTCAGTTACAAAAATAAAAGTCTTGAAATATTTAAGATTTTAGGTCATTCATGGGGACAGAAACTCTTTGACTCTTGAAATATTTACTCCTGAATGTTGACATAAAAGATCAAGTCGTGTGCTACTTGATGATGTATGGATGTAAGAGTTGGACTGTGAAGAAGGCTAAGCACCAAAGAATTGATGCTTTTGAACTGTGGTGTTGGAGAAGACTCTTGAGAGTCCCTTGGACTGCAAGGACAGCCAACCAGTCCATTCTGAAGGAGATCAGTCCTGGGTGTTCTTTGGAAGGACTGATTCTAAAGCTGAAACTCCAATACTCTGGCCACNTGGACTGTGAAGAAGGCTGAGCACCAAAGAATTGATGCTTTTGAACTGTGGTGTTGGAGAAGACTCCTGAGAGTCCCTTGGACTGCAAGGAGATCCAACCAGTCCATTCTGAAGGAGATCAGTCCTGGGTGTTCTTTGGAAGGACTGATTCTAAAGCTGAAACTCCAATACTCTGGCCACCTCACACGAAGAACTGACTCATTGGAAAAGACTCTGATGCTGGAAGGGATTAGGGGCAGGAGGAGAAGGGGACGACAGAAGGCTGGATGGCATCACCGACTCAATGGACATGAGTTTGGGTGAACTCTGGGAGTTGGTGATGGACAGGGAGGCCTAGCGTGCTGTGATTCATGGAGTCATAAGGGGTCAGACACGACTGAGCAACTGAACTGAACTAAACAGTACTGTGATTCAGTAGAAAACAGACTTTGTAACTGTTAACAAACTGAAATAGAATTTAAGGTATTAGACAATCCATGTATTTGTAAAAAGCTCAGCAGCTATCTTCAGCATCACAATCCAGAGCAAGGACTTATTTCACCCTTGTGAACAACTTGCAGTATCTTCAGATGGAGACAATACAAGGGAAACCTTCAGAAACCTTTCATACTTTCCCTGTAAAGTCAGCTCAGATTAGCTTTAAATCTAGAATACCAAATACTATTTCCTATTCAAAACCCTGAATCTGTCATTCCGCAGCTTCTAGTCTCAGAGCCCTTTCATCCTGATTCTTGCCTCTTTGTGAGCCCTAGTGGCCAGATCCCTTCTTCCTGAAGTGCCTTTCCTCTCTCCTTTGGGCATTAAATGTGAAACCCAGCCTCCTCAGGGCACACTGGCCTTTGTCTCTATTCTCCATCGGTTTGAAAATCATCTCCACAGGAGGATTCTTGGTCGAAACAGAACTGCAGGTGGTTCTTGTGCCTGCACACATTCTTGAGGACAGCAATCAGATAGTAATAAAATTCCAACTTCTTAAAAGAATCATTAGAAAGACACTATTACTAGTGAAGCTATGAAAGTTAGAGTTGAGTTAAACATGCTTGAGGAAGTCAGAGACCTGCAATCACAGAACTCACTGCTAACAGTCTAGAGAGATACCATCAAGGCACAAATGTATGTTAAAAATAGCAACACATATACAGTCCTGCACACGTCTGAGGAGCAGGTGTCTTCTCAAGGCACTTAACCCATGACACCCCAAAGAATACTTGCACCCTGCCTGGCTTTTCTGGTAGGACTGTGAGCTTGAAAGGGTTACTTTCACATCACATCCACATGGGCTTCCCTGATAGCTCAGTTGGTAAAGAATCCACCGCCAATGCAGGAGACCCCAGTTCAATTCCAGGGTCGGGAAGATCCGCCAGAGAATGGATGGGCCAGCCACTCCAGTATTCTTGGGCTTCCCCTGTGGCTCAGCTGGTGAAGAATCCACCCTCAATACAGGAGACCTGGGTTGCGAAGATCCCCTGGGGAAGGGAAAGGCTACCCACCCCAGTATTCTGGCCTGGAGAATTCCATGGACTGGATGGGCCGTGGGGTTGCAAAGAGTCGGATGTGACTGAGCGACTTTCACTCTCCTCAGGTCAGAGTCCTCAGGAGACGCAGAGCCAGGTCGCTGAGAAACCACAAGGAGATGGACCTGCACCATCCTAAGCACCGCTCTGCGGGGGGCTCCAGCAGAGAAGGTGCGGGCAGACACTGAAGCACAGAAACTCAACTGGGGTAAACAGAAGTCTGATCATCCAGGTTAGAGAAAAATTCAATACAGTGCTGGGCTCTCAAAGCAGAGACCTGGAGGGATGACCAAAAAATCAGAAAATGCCGTGAAGACGCGCCATGACTAGCAGGGTGCTAGAGCTGGCTCTCCAAAAAAAAAATTGTTAAACCGGAAAAAGGTCTTATTTGTGATGTTTGCCAACACACATACTCCCCCCATGGCAGACTGCAAACCACCAGTATCACGTCACTGAACAGTGTGGAAGACACACGACCTTCATGTAGGAGCCATGTATGACTACCCAGGTGGCACTGGGATGAGTGAAAAAAGCTCTTAGCAGATTAATAACAGATATTAACAATATAGAAATACCAGCATCATGTTTGAAAGTTAATCATACTTGGCCAGATTACTGCCTAGTTTTATATCCTAACAGGGCTATTCATCTATCAGATGTTTATCATTTGAACCAACTAACGGATGAATTACAGATCTCCTATGACAAACCCACAGGAAGTCAAAAATACTGTTAAGCTCAAAATGCATCTAACACTCCTAACCTACTAACTATCGCAGCTTCAGTTCAGTTCAGTTCAGTTCAGTCGCTCAGTCGTGTCCGACTCTTCGCACACCAGGCCTCCCTGTCCATCACCAACTCCCGGAGTCCACCCAAACCCATGTCCGTTGAGTCGATGATGCCATCCAACCATCTCATCCTCTGTCGTCCCCTTCTCCTCCTGCCCTCAATCTTTCCCAGCATCACTGTCTTTTCCAATGAATCAGCTCTTTGCACCAGGTGGCCAAAGTACTGGAGTTTCAGCTTCAACATCAGCCAAGCCTGATTTGCATGTGCTCCAAACACATTAGCAGACAGTTAGGCAAAATTATCTAGCACAAAGCCTATTTTATAATGAAGTGTTGGCTATCTCATGTAACTTATTGAACACTGTATTGAAAGGGAAGAACAGATGTTTGTTGGTGTACTGACTGTTTACCCTCCTGATCACACACTGACTGGGAGCTGTGAATCACTGCCACCACCCAGCATCACGAGAGGGAATGCGACAGACTAGATCCAAATTCAAAATTCGAAATAAGCTTCTGATGAGTGCGAACTGAACATTCCTAAGTCGGGAGCCATGTGGACAATAAGCTAATGAATTTCTAACCACCACCACCACCACTCTGACAGCAAAGGGCAATTTTTATCTGAAACGGTAACTTAATTTCCTAAAAATCCAGTTAGAAAGAGATTGGACACCGAAGCACATGTGGTCCCTCTGTGGCACCTAAGTGAGCCTAGAGAAAGGTAGCGCCTTGGAGGGTCCGACTTGGGGTGCAAAACACAAGTTGTAATTCATCCCAATTCTTCCCTTCAGCAAAGCAACTAAAAGGGCATGGCCTTGAGCATAACACTGAGTTCAGTTCAGTTCAGACGCTCAGTCGTGTCCGACTCTTTGTGACCCCATGAATCACAGCACGCCAGGTCTCCCTGTCCATCACCATCTCCCGGAGTTCACTCAGACTCATGTGCATCGAGTCGGTGATGCCATCCAGCCATCACATCCTCTGTGGTCCCCTGCTCCTCCTGCCCCCAATCCCTCCCAGCATCAGCTTTCAGTGTTTAATAATTATACCTCTTAAGTGCACACATTTTGAACAAAACATTTATTTTATCTTATAGATATTTTAGAGAAACACTGAAAAGAACTTTATATATAGAGTACTTCCTTCACAGGATAAAGATGGGTAGGAAGAGAGAAAACACTTTATTAAGAGTTGTGATAATATTAAACATCTCCACAAATGTGCCAGACCCTATACATATGCTGTTTCTGTTCTACAGAGAATTACAGCTCAGAGTAATTAAGTAACCCATCCTTTGTTATACAGCCATCAGTCCACATGGTAATCTACCAGACTCAAAAGCAAGCTCCTACAGAGCAGGGCCCAAACACACGTTCCCAGAACCACAAGGTGAAATGCAGAGACCCTACAGGCAGAGAAGGAAGGAACACCCATAATCACCCCTACTTGTTATTCAGCAGTACTGCTGAGCCAGGTCAGAGAACCTCAGGGACATCTTTACAAACTCACACCATCCAACTCAGCTCCTGACTCCAGGGTCCTACTTGTGAGGCCAGTCCTAGACCACTCTGGATTGCTAAAGTAACAACCTACAGACTTCCCTGATCCAGTGGTTAAGACTTTGCCTTCCAGTGCAGGAACTGTGGGTCTGGTCCCTTGTTGAGGAGCTAAGATCCCAAAAGCCTTGCAGCCAAAAACACAAAACATTTAAAAAAAAGAAAGAAAGAAAGCAGCATGTTGTAACAAATCCAATAAAGTCCTCAAAAAAAAAAAAAAAAGTAACAAACTAAGTGCACCACGAAAATGAAAACACGGCCTGACCCAGTCTACCAACATCCACATCCTCATCTGTTGCTGTGGACAATGAGGACAGGGAACTCAGAGGTGGCTGCAGATGAAAGGCAACCTGAGTTCTGTGGCCCAGTGTTTCTCAACTCAAGGTCTTAAGCTGAGGCTGAAATACTCTTTACTTCCTGAGCCTCAGTGACCACATTCAGATAGGAATCAGTTAGCTGCTAAGCTTTAAAGAAAATGCAAAAAATTTGGGTTACAGGTAACTTGATTTCCCCCCAGATTTGGGAGGGTGGGGAGGGGGCGGGGGGATGTCCAACCTACAGAAAATTGAATAAATACACCCAACAGACTCTTCACCTAAATTCACTAATTGCAAACATTTGTTGTCTATCTCATATGCTTTATTTTCAAAATTGGAAGGTGACTTGAGGATAATAAATTGTTTTTGAAAATAGAAAATGGAGTGCAATTGGCTAGGTTTAGTTTTAAGGAGAAATTTTTCTAAGAAAATGGCAAGAGTATACATCATAACGGTTTTCAATTACCAAATGCATGTACTTCTGTTCGCCTTTGCTGATATTTTAAACTATCTCCCTCAAAAAAAAAAAAAAACAAAAAGAAAGAGGAAGAGAGAGAAGTTAAGCTTAGATTACAAAAGATTAGACATTTAGTCAAAGATTTCACAGGTGCTTTCCCATACAGTACAACTAAAAATACTCTTGTTTTAACAGATTATAATGTGATTTTACAAAAGTGTTCTTAAAGGGACATGACCAATGACCAAACTAGAAGGATAAGGTTTGGTTTCAGAGAATGTGGTTGGAAAGTAGTTAGGCAAGTCTAAAATAAAATTTTAAAGAATAAATCCAATTTCCGTTTATTAAAAGCATATTTATAAAAGTTGTTCTTAAGCCTATAAATAAATTCATTTCATAATTGTATACTTCCAAATATACCATGCGATGAGTTGACTCACTGGAAAAGACTCTGATGCTGGGAGGGATTGGGGGCAGGAGGAGAAGGGGACGACCGAGGAGGAGATACCTGGATGGCATCACTGATTCGATGGGCGTGAGTCTGAGTGAACTCTGGGAGTTGGTGATGGACAGGGAGGCCTGGCACGCTGCAATTCATGGGCTCGAAAAGAGTTGGACACAACTAAGCGACTGAACTGAACTGAACTGATACTTCCAAAGATTTGAATGTACTAATTCCCAAAAAACCATAATTCTACATGCTAGATGGTGGGTGTTAATTTTTGATATTTAAAACGTAAATTTTGACCAGTTTATAATGAAACTCTTCAAGACAGTAAAGTAATCATGGTTGCTGATTATCCATTCTTTATTTTGGACACTGTCCACATTCCTGATGGAAATAGGGAGTGACTGTTATTCCATCAGACTTAATATAGTGTTTCATAAATGAGAGCAAATAAATTCATAGTCCATTTAAATATCCATGATTACAATTCTTCAGAAAATTAATCTGATTAGAAATCTTTAATTTACTAGTGTTTACTGTACAAAAAAGAACTATACAAAAAAAGATCTTCACAATCCAGATAATCACGATGGTGTGACCACTCACCTAGAGCCAGAAATCCTAGAATGTGAAGTCAAGTGGGCCTAGGGAAGAATTACTACAAACAAAGCTAGTGGAGGTGATGGAATTCCAGTTGAGCTATTTCAAATCCTGAAAGATGATNAAGCGGTGCCAAGAATACACAGAAGAACTATACAAAAAAGATCTTCATAACCCAGATAATCACGATGGTGTGATCACTCACCTAGAGCCAGACATCATGCAAAGTTAAGCGGGCCTTAGGAAGCATCACTACAAACAAAGCTAGTGGAAGTGATGGAATTCTAGCTGAGCTATTTCAGATTTTAAGAGATGCTGCTGTTAAAGAGCTGCACTCATTATGCCAGCAAATCTGGAAAACTCAGCAGTGGTCACAGGACTGGAAATGGTCAGTTTTCACTCCAATCCCAAAGAAAGGCAATGCTACTGCACAATTGCACTCATCTCACACGCTAGCAAAGTAATACTCAAAATTCTCCAAGNTTTTAAGAGATGCTGCTGTTAAAGAGCTGCACTCATTATGCCAGCAAATCTGGAAAACTCAGCAGTGGTCACAGGACTGGAAATGGTCAGTTTTCACTCCAATCCCAAAGAAAGGCAATGCTACTGCACAATTGCACTCATCTCACACGCTAGCAAAGTAATACTCAAAATTCTCCAAGTGAGGCTTCAACAGTATGTGAACCATGAACTTCCAGATGTTCAAGCTGGATTTAGAAAAGGCAGAGGAAGCAGAGATCAAACTGCCAACATCTGTTGGATCATCAAAAAAGCAAGAGAGTTCCAGAAAAAACATCTACTTCTGCTTCATTGACTATGCTAAAGCCTTTGACTGTGTGGATCACAACAAACTGTGGAAAATTCTTAAAGCGATGGGATTACCAGACCACCTGACTTTCCTCCTGAGAAAGCTATATGCAGGTAATGAACAACAGTTAGAACCAGACATGGAACAACAGACTGGTTCCAAATTGGAAAAGGAATATGTCAAGGCTGTATAGTGTCACCTGGTTTATTTAACTTATATGTAGAATGTATCATGTGAAATGCCAGACTGGATGAAGCACAAGCTAGAATCAAGGTTGCAGGGAGAAATATCAATAACCTCAGATATGCAGATCACACCACTCTATGGCAGAAAGCCAAGAGGAAGTGAAGAGCCTCTTGATGAAAGTGAAAGAGGAGAGTGAGTAAGCTGGTCTAAAACTCAGCATTCAGAAAACTCACATCATGGCATCTGGTCCCATCACTTCGTGGTAAATAGATGGGGAAGCAATGGAAACAGTGAGAGAGTTTATCTTCTTGGGCTCCAAAATCACTGCAGATGGTGACAACAGCCATGACATTCAAAGAAGTTTGCTCTTTGGAAGAAAAGTTATGACCAACCTAGACAGTTTATTAAAAAGCAGAGACATTACTTTGCCGACAAAGGTCTGTCTGGTCAAAGCTGTGGTTTTTCCAGTAGTCATGTATGAATGTGATAGTTGGACTGTAAAGGAAGCTAAACACCAAAGAATTGATGCTTTTGAACTGTGGTGCTGGAGAAGACTCTTGAGAGTCCCTTGGATGGCAAGGAGATCAAACCAGTCAATCTTAAAGGAAATTAGTCCTGAATATTCATTGGAAGGACTGATGCTGAAATTCCAATACTTTGGCCACTTGATATGAAGAACTGACTCATTTGAAAAGACCCTGATGCTGGGAAAGGTTGAAGGCAGGAGGAGAAGGGGACAACAGAGGATGAGACGGTTGGATGGCATCGCCGACTTGATGGACATGAGTCTGAGCAAGCTCCAGGAGATGGTGATGGACTGGCATGCTGCAGTCCACGGGGTCACAAACAGTTGGACACAACTGAGTGACTGAACTGAACTCAACAGTATTTTTTTTATTTTTCCACATTTCTTTCTTGTTCTCTGATTTTTTCCTTTACAGTAACTTTGTGGATGCAGTTAGTTCTCTCCTCATGTGTCTCAGGATATACCTAGTTTTATTCCACTCCCTTACTGTTTCTAGTCCTCCTAGTTATTTCTTTTCCATATTTTCTTGTTTTGGAGGGTGGAGGGGAGAGTGCTTTCATTACAGCTCTGATGATCCTTGGCTGTCTATTGACGAGAGCTCCCCCATACATGCTCAGGGCTTACCTTCTGGTGGGCCTGTTGAAGGGCTGTCAGATGAGGTCCCCCAGATGCTGACTCTGTGGTTCTTTTCTCTTAGGTGGATTGGTTTCCCCAGAGAGGAGTCTTCCTTTCTCCTGCCTGGCATAAGTAAAAGCCCTGCAGAGGAAGGGGCCAGGAATAGCATTTTAGTACCCAGACATTTGCAAAATTCCCATTTGTTTTTAGGACGACATCTGGTACCTAGCTGTGCTCTGGTATTTAGACTTCAGAGCCTTTTCTTACCAGATAATAAATCTCCAATAGGGGTGGAGATGGAATCATTGCTTGGCTGAGTACACTGGTGAGGAAATCTGGGGTATTTAACTGTTTTTTATGTAAACTATCACCACCCCTGACCAGCCTTCAGTTCCTGAACCACTTCTGGATCCTGCAGCACAAACCAGCACACTTTCCAGTAGTCTTTCCACACCCCATGGGCATTTAGCACAGGGGATAAAGCTGTAGCCTAAATCATTTCCAACGGCCCCTCCAGGTTGCATTTTCCAAAATTTTGTTGACATCTTTCGTCTGATGTCATCTCCTCTCCCATTCATTTTGTCCATGTGCATTTGTACCTGTTTAATTCCTTTATCATCATTTTATTGGGATTTCTGGAGGGAGCAAAGACAGACTTTGTGTTCTGTTAGTTTTCAATCTAAGTCCCTTTGTACCAAACAATGTTATGGTACTTCTCCATTTGGGGAAGGGCTTCTCTGATACCTCAGTTGGTAAAGAATCTGCCTGAAATGCAGAAGACCCCAGTTTGATTCCTGTGTTGGGAAGATCCTCTGGAGAAGGATAGCCTACTCACTCCAGTATTCTTGGGCTTTCCTTGTGGCTCAGCTGGTAAAGAATCCACACGCAATGTGGGAGACCTGGGTCTGATCGTTGGGTTTGGAAGATCGCCTGGAGAAGAGAAATTCTACCCACTCCAGTATTCTGACCTGGGGAATTCCATGGAGTGTATACTCTCAGTTCAGTTCANATATCTGGAAGTTCATGGTTCACACATTGAGAAGCCTGGCTTGGAGAGTTTTGAGCATTACTTTACTGGTATGTGAGATGAGTGCACTTGTGTGGTAGTTTGAGCATTCTTTGGCATTGCCTTTCTTTGGGATTGGGATGAAAACTGCCCTTTTCCAGTCCTGTGGCCATTGCTGAGTTTTCCAAGTTTGCTGGCATATTGAGTGCACCTGATGCATGAGACAATACCTGACAGGTGGTGCTTTCTGGAAAATCATTAACTGGAAACAATGATTTGGAGTTCCTCAAAATTTTACCAGACTCCTTGTTCTCCAGAGAGGCTTTTGGAATACTGGTTTTCCTTAAGTGACAGTTTCTATCCAGGATATGCCCGCCTCTCCAGGAAGCTAGAAATTAAGCCGCTTATTTAGGATCCCAGGTAAGAAGCATGAACTAGGACCCAATCTGGACCTCTTCCCTGTTCCAACCACTCTGTTCTCAGGCAGGTTGATGTCTCAGAGTGAGCATCCAAAACATATAACCTCCCTGGCAGTCCAGGGGTTAGGACTCAGCACTTTCACTGTTGAGGGTCCGGGTCCAATCCCTGGCCAGGGAACTAAGATCTCACAAATGGTGCAGCACAGCCAAAAACAAAACACACCAGAGACTGGGCCAAGTAAATAATGACACAACACTGACTCTAAAGGTGGGGGGACACTGGAGGCAGAAGAAAGAAAATACTCATTAAAAAGGAAGGCACAGAAGTCTGACATAGGATCTGCATGAGGTCATGGTAGAAGATAAAGCCTAAAACAGTTAACCAGGATTCTGGACTGCAGAATTCTCAGAACACCCAGCTGACGTGGTTAATTTTAAATCAGTGCAGGAGAGAGATTTTTAATGCCTTTACACTTGGAGGTGATGCAGTACAATGGTGGTTTGAAAGACGAAGCAAACAGGAAGATGCAGCATTGACTAGGGAAGGGACAGATGGTGGAGGGAGACGAATGTTACACGAGTCCAGTCGAAGGGAGTGAGGCTCAAGTGCGAACAGGTGCAAAGAAAGTAGAGAGGCACAGACACGCGCCAGACTCAAGGTATAATATGCAGCACCTGGCAACAGATAAAACAAGAAGCAGTAGAAGGAAGAGAAAAAGCAAAATTANGACGAATGTTACACGAGTCCAGTCGAAGGGAGTGAGGCTCAAGTGCGAACAGGTGCAAAGAAAGTAGAGAGGCACAGACACGCGCCAGACTCAAGGTATAATATGCAGCACCTGGCAACAGATAAAACAAGAAGCAGTAGAAGGAAGAGAAAAAGCAAAATTAGTTTGAAACCTGGGAGACTCATGGCAAAATGACAAAAAATAAGAAAGTCACCGACAATCATAGAATTTTTCTAGCTCTAGGAAACATTCGGAAATTAACTGCAGACCATTTCACAGCGAGTGAGGTCATCCTGGCATCCAGAGGCTATGATGGATCACACAACTGGATGTGGACAGCGGATCAGGTCCAGAACTAGGGGCTTTACCTCACATTGCCCCTCAGACTGGGGACCATTTCCCCTCTGCTCGGAAGAAAGTGTAAAAATGGCTGAAAGACATCTAGAAAGAAGTAGTTGGCTAGTATTTGTGGGTAACATAAGGCTGGAGGGATGGGAAGAGAAACTAAAAGGTCATGCCAAAGAAGAGCACATAAAATTCCATTTAGAAAAATGACCTGCACACACTCAGGCAGAGCAAAAGAAAGGGATTTCTGCAAAAAAAAAACAGTGAGTGAGCTTACAGACAGAAGGGCAGAGAAGCCAAGAGAAAGACTTCCTAGGGATGCAGGAGATCCAAAATGCCAGTCCAGCCACTTACAGAAGGAGAAACACACGCACACACCCTAAAGAAGGCACAGTCACCATCAATAAGACCCTCTGCATATTTTACAGTCTCCAATATATTGAAGGAAACAAGACGTGGGGTTTATCTTTTTATAAAAATCTACAAAATAAACAATGAAAGTTAATTAAATAATTATGTATACCCTAATTCAACTTAACTCCTACTCAAGAGCAAAATTGTAAAAACTCAAATAGTCATTATACTGAGCCATAGAAAGTATATCAAATTGCTGGCTAAGTCATGTCCAATATTAGACAACTAAATTAGCAAAAGTTTAACACATAACTCAGTGGAAAAATCTTTTTAAAATAACAAACATTATTTTTATTTGAATTGAGACCTATTTTTCTTGGCCAATCCACAGAAATATGTTTCTCTTTCTATGAGTTCAGGACATTAATGCCAAACTCTCAGCCAAAGGTTTATGAAAGTATTACTGAATCAGGTCTGTTTATGATTAAAATACAAAGTTCTCAGGAAAATTAGTTCCTCCAGGGACTTAAAATAGGAGTAAGTCCAAAAGCCTAGATTTCTGCTGATATAATCTAACTTTTCTTGCCCTCCCTTCAAATTTTCCCCAACTTAATCTAGAAGAGATTCTTGAAAACTTAAACATTCAATGTAAGGAAAGATATACTATCTAAGGAATAGTATATTTTTTATTGAAATCTTTGCTACAAAAATGTTTCACGAAAAGAACTGTTTAGATACAAAAATTACAAATAGGTAGCCCTTTACAAATACAAGTGCATTCAATGAAAGTAAAGTTGTGTCTAGATGCAAAGGTTGTGAAAGCGATTTCATGCCACCAGAAGTTAATGCATGCCTCCCTCAAAAACAGAACCCAGAGCAACAAATACAGGCATGCTCTCATTAAAAGAAAAAGACACATTTTAAAATGAAGCCTGATGCTATGCTATGCTAAATATAATTACTATGTTGGGAAGAAAGGGAATCAGCAGTTGCTGGGTGCGCCTTCTTTTGGTTTGGCCAGAAGCAGGGGGATAGGATAATGGATCATGGGAGGCAGGTGTCAGGACCTCTCCAGAGATGGAGCTCTCCTAGTTCTGACCAGAGGAGCGGAGTCAGGAAGAGAGGAAGGGAGAGTCAACCAACATGCTCAAAAAGCCAGCGATGGAAGAGCAACATGAATCTGGAGGCCAAAGAAGGTCCAGGCAGCTGGCAACGCTGGAGTAAGGGGGAAAGCACTGGGATGTCGGTAAAAGAGCAGCAGGAAGACCCACCCACAACAGAAACACTGACTTCCCTGGCAGTCCAGTAGTTAAGATTCCATGTTTCCAATGCAGGTGGTGTTGGTTTGATGCCTGCTCGGGGAACTAAGATCCCACATGCCACATGGCATGGCCAAAAAACAAATAAATAAAATAGAATGGAAAGAATTAAAAACAGAAAAAACGAATACTACTGTGTGTTTTGTCTGTGAAGGAATAACAAGAACCTCCACCCCTACCCCTAAGGCTTCCTTTTTCTTCCAGGCAAACAAGGATTGAGTGACACGCTCTCCTGAAGAGGAAAGGAAGCCCACTCTCAGCTCACGTGCTGCCAACTGAGTCGACACTCTTCTCTTCTAGAGAGCATGGAAAGGGAGGAATTTTACAGGCACATCTTCTCAGCTGAACAGATCTCACAGAACCTCATGTTGTAAGGTAAAACGACAGAGGGCAGGGGGTCTCCTGGGCATTGCTGATGGGAGTATAAGCTGGTCCAATATCTACTGAGGCCAGTCTGGAAACATCCATCAAAGTTACACATGTACATACTCTCGTACAAACCCACAAACGTACAATTTCAATTTTAGGTATCTATCCACGAGACAGTCAATGCCAAGTAGCTTAAGGACAAAGGTTATTCACTGGGGTGCAAAGCCCAGTGAACAGCAGAGTGCTTATCAGCAGACAATGTCCCATCTGTACAAAGGAAAATTATTAAACTGTTTCATAAACAGGCACTATTTATGTTTCTATTTATAGAAATAGAGTTCTATTTATAGAAATTTATGACACTATTTATAAAAAGACTGCCCAGTCATTCTCAGCAGAGAAGTCAAAGCTCAGAAGATGATGGAGAGCATTTATGCGAAAATGTGAAAAAAGAATATATTTTCATGTTAGCTTAGAAAAGAACGGTACTATATGAAAGGACCCATAAGAACCCAGCAACAGTGATTGCATAAAGGGAGGAGAGCTGGACACTGGAAGGCAGTATTTTGTAATATCCATGTATAATGTTTGATTTGTGGACTACGAATATATCACCTTTGCCAAACTTAAATAACATATCCTAACATTTTTATTTAAAAAAAGAAATCATATTATCAAATTAATCCCCATATAGTCCAATGAGTATACTAACTTTCAGGATAACAGAGAAGACCCCATAATTCTCATCACTCATCTCACTAGATGTCCAATGAGCCTAGAGTATTATAGAAATAAACAAGGATACCTATTAGTATTAATTTCTTTTTAAAAATTCTCTACAGACTGTGTGGGTTATCTTTCTATAAGAATCAGTTCATTCTACTAAAAAAACTTTTTGTTCAGTTCCATAAGAAATAAAGGACAGCACATCTCTTTTTGAAAATAATTTCTAAAATTCAATTTTATATGAAATATCCATGTATAAGAAGAGAAATGTTACTCAGAATTGGATGAAGAAAATAATATCAAAAATCTACATACTAGATCTAAAATGCTAGTGGTAGCTCAGAATTTATAATATCCACATGTTATACACCAAACATGTAAATATGAAACTCCAGTGTTCCCAGAATAAGAAAATTTGTCCCTAAAAGAAAATAAAATTTTTGCTAGCCTGGTGTCCAAGAGTAATAATTATAATTCATATTCATCCTAATGACAATATAAATCTCAGAACTCTCTGAAAAACAATTTTTAAACAGCAAGAAATCAGCTCTGAAACAAACAAAATATATGATATATTCAGGAGAGAATATATTACATTCAACTCATTTGCTTATAAAATATTAAATATAATCAAACAACTTGTTCAAATAGTTTTCCAATTAAATGGAAAATTAATCTGTCGCTTTAGCTACAACCACAGAGTAATTTCACATTTTCTGATAATTAAATATTTTAAATATTCAAGTAATTAAAAACTTTACAGCTAATAGAATCGGTGACTATGTTGGAACGTGAGCAACATTTTAGGGGGCTTTTTTTTTTATGTCCCACTAATGCCTCCCTTAAGTAAGTCCCAGCAGCTTGCACCTTCTACGATCATGATGTTCTTTAGAAAGCTTTAAAAGCCTGAAAAGCCTCAGGTGTCTTTCCCAGGGCAACTGTGACCTATGATACAGCAAAAATTATAAGGATGCAGAGACACTGCTGGGAATAGACTGCTCGGGCTCACCTTTTCACACCATGTTCAGTTACAAGACACTCTCAGGGAAAGGTAAGAAGTTGATTACATAAGTCTGTAAATGATGAAGACCAAGCTCTCCACCAGATCTGGTTTCTGGTGTAAAACTTACACTCCTTGCAAAACAGGCAAGGATGTAGCCAAACACTGANGCTGAACAGATCTCACAGAACCTCATGTTGTAAGGTAAAACGACAGAGGGCAGGGGGTCTCCTGGGCATTGCTGATGGGAGTATAAGCTGGTCCAACATATACTGAGGCCAGTCTGGAAACATCCATCAAAGTTACACATGTACATACTCTCGTACAAACCCACAAATGTACAATTTCAATTTTAGGTATCTATCCACGAGACAGTCAATGCCAAGTAGCTTAAGGACAAAGGTTATTCACTGGGGTGCAAAGCCCAGTGAACAGCAGAGTGCTTATCAGCAGACAATGTCCCATCTGTACAAAGGAAAATTATTAAACTGTTTCATAAACAGGCACTATTTATGTTTCTATTTATAGAAATAGAGTTCTATTTATAGAAATTTATGACACTATTTATAAAAAGACTGCCCAGTCATTCTCAGCAGAGAAGTCAAAGCTCAGAAGATGATGGAGAGCATTTATGCGAAAATGTGAAAAAAGAATATATTTTCATGTTAGCTTAGAAAAGAACGGTACTATATGAAAGGACCCATAAGAACCCAGCAACAGTGATTGCATAAAGGGAGGAGAGCTGGACACTGGAAGGAAGTATTTTGTAATATCCATGTAAAATGTTTGATTTGTGGACTACGAATATATCACCTTTGCCAAACTTAAATAACATATCCTAACATTTTTATTTAAAAAAAGAAATCATATTATCAAATTAATCCCCATATAGTCCAATGAGTATACTAACTTTCAGGATAACAGAGAAGACCCCATAATTCTCATCACTCATCTCACTAGATGTCCAATGAGCCTAGAGTATTATAGAAATAAACAAGGATACCTATTAGTATTAATTTCTTTTTAAAAATTCTCTACAGACTGTGTGGGTTATCTTTCTATAAGAATCAGTTCATTCTACTAAAAAAACTTTTTGTTCAGTTCCATAAGAAATAAAGGACAGCACATCTCTTTTTGAAAATAATTTCTAAAATTCAATTTTATATGAAATATCCATGTATAAGAAGAGAAATGTTACTCAGAATTGGATGAAGAAAATAATATCAAAAATCTACATACTAGATCTAAAATGCTAGTGGTAGCTCAGAATTTATAATATCCACATATTATACACTAAACATGTAAATGAAACTCCAATGTTCCCAGAATAAGAAAATTTGTCCCTAAAAGAAAATAAAATTTTTGCTAGCCTGGTGTCCAAGAGTAATAATTATAATTCATATTCATCCTAATGACAATATAAATCTCAGAACTCTCTGAAAAACAATTTTTAAACAGCAAGAAATCAGCTCTGAAACAAACAAAATATATGATATATTCAGGAGAGAATATATTACATTCAACTCATTTGCTTATAAAATATTAAATATAATCAAACAACTTGTTCAAATAGTTTTCCAATTAAATGGAAAATTAATCTGTCGCTTTAGCTACAACCACTGAGTAATTTCACATTTTCTGATAATTAAATATTTTAAATATTCAAGTAATTAAAAACTTTACAGCTAATAGAAGCGGTGACTATGTTGGAACGTGAGCAACATTTTAGGGGGCTTTTTTTTTTATGTCCCACTAATGCCTCCCTTAAGTAAGTCCCAGCAGCTTGCACCTTCTACGATCATGATGTTCTTTAGAAAGCTTTAAAAGCCTGAAAAGCCTCAGGTGTCTTTCCCAGGGCAACTGTGACCTATGATACAGCAAAAATTATAAGGATGCAGAGACACTGCTGGGAATAGACTGCTCGGGCTCACCTTTTCACACCATGTTCAGTTACAAGACACTCTCAGGGAAAGGTAAGAAGTTGATTACATAAGTCTGTAAATGATGAAGACCAAGCTCTCCACCAGATCTGGTTTCTGGTGTAAAACTTACACTCCTTGCAAAACAGGCAAGGATGTAGCCAAACACTGACGACTCAGAAGTATGACCACATGCATAAGGTTGACTTATGTACATGTCTTAATATTTAACAGGTTTTCTTTGCTTTACCTATAATCTGCGGTTTTTAGCTGGTAACTAATGAAAATCACAGGATCATATCATATGGCATAAAAACAGCCAATCTAGTCCACCCAACAGAGAATCAACCTGCAATACATGGTATCGGGAACAGTAAAATCATTATGGACTTTCTCCTTCAAATTTCTCAACACACTTATTCACTCAAAAACACAAGGGGGATGAGTCAGAGCTACAAACAAATAGTAACCAGAATGATGTCCGTGCCATTTTGGTGCATGGAAACAGACATAAACAAAGATAAATTCAAATTCATAAGTGTAATAAAGAAAAGGCTGATGAAAGAAGAGACAATAGCCTGAGGTTGCAGGAATGTGCCCCTCCTTCAAGCATGAGGATGGGGGGGCGGGGGGCATGGCGCGGATACAGGAAAGATAAAGAACAGAAAGAACAAACCTGTGGTCACCAAGGAGGGTGGTGTGGGATGGGTTGGGAGACTGGGATTGAAGCATGCACACTGTTACCTATGAGACAGACGGCTGGTGAGGGCCTTCTGCATAACATGGCCGGAGTTGGGGTAGGAGGGGGCCGTGCACGGGGCAGAAGGTGCAATGTGTCTGTGGGATGTATGTTAGTGAAAGTGAAGTCGCTTAGTCGAGTCCAGCTCTTTGCGACCCTGGGGACTGTAGCCTACCAGGCTCCTCCTTCCATGGGATTCTCTAGGCAAGAATGCTGGAGTGGGTTCCCATTTCCTTCTCCAGGGGATCTTCCCAATCCAGGGATCAAACCTGGGTCTCCCACATTGCAAGCAGACGCTTTAATCTCTGAGCCACCAGGGAAGCCTCAAGGATGTATGTTAAGTTAACCTTAAAAATGCATTCCAACATACAGAAGGGGCATTTGAATACTGCTTGATTCCACTTATACAAGGTACCTAGAATAGTCAAATCATGGTCAGAAAGTACATCAGGAGATGCCAGGGACCAGGTGGTGGGGGTGGGGCTGTGGGAGGGGGACTTACTGCTTAATGAGGACAGAGCTTCAGTTTAGGAAGGTGACAACTTCAGCAGATGGATGATGGTGAGAGTTGCACAACAATGTGAATGGACTTAGTGCCCCTGAACTGCACAATTAAATATGGTTAAAATAGTATGTTTTATATTATGTGATTTTTACCACAATTAAAAAAAAAGGGGGGAAGGAAGGAACTGAGTCTGTGAATTGGCAGGGCAGCCAGGAGACAAGAGCTTGTGGGACAGGGCCAGTGTTAATGAAGCCTGTGTGCTGGTTTTAGTCGCTCAGTTGTGGCCGATTGTGACCCCGTGGACAGTAGCCCGCCAGGCTCCTCTGTTTGTGGGATTCTCCAAGCAAGAGCATTGGAGTGGGTTGCCATGCTCTCCTCCAGGGCATCTTCCCAACCCAGGAATCAAACCCAGGTCTCCTGCATTGCAGGTGGATTCTGAGCCACAGGGAAGCCCAGGAATGTGGCAGTGGGTAGCCTATAGCTGCTGACTAGACCAAGTGCACACACTCAGGGCTGCATAGAGAAGAAATAAACACAAAGGCAAAGTCCTGTGACTGAGAAGGCACAACAGACTAAGCAGCGGTGGGGCTGCTGACCTTGGCGGAACTCCCTTCAGGTACGAGGAGGTAGGGGTGTAAACACAGTGCTGGGAACAGGAGGAACGGGAGAACACAAGAATGACTTCAGAGAAGTGAAGGGATACAGCAGGCAGGAAGAAACACTCTGCTTCTCAAAAGTTTTAACTTGATTCTGACAAACATCCACATTGCCATTTTATTTTATAATTTGGTGATTACAGTATTTGCTTAATAAAGAGAAAGAGAGAAAACATTACTCCATCTTTCAATCTTATGAAGCTTGATTTGCTAAAAATAAAAATACTACAAGTAATATGTTCTTATTGCAAAGGAGTATGTATTTCTATAAAAATATGAAGTAAAACCCCAAAGCCCACTCCAAACCCCTCTCCCTTGCAATGCTATTGAGGTTATATTATGGAAATATGTGTTAGTCTCTCAGTAATGTCCGACAATTTGCAACCCCACAGACTGTAGCCCGACAGGCTCCTCTGTCCATGGGATTCTCCAAGAATACTGGAGTCACTTGCCACTCCCTTCACCAGAGGATCTTCCCAACCCAGGGATCGAACCCTAGTCTCCCACAGATTCTTTATCATTTGAGCTACAGGGAAGTCCTTTATATCATGGAAACTACGTGTTTATTTTCAGTATTTTCTTCTTTAAAATCTTTTCAGATATTGAAGAAAGCTGATCAAAAACCTCCTTCAGCCATAAGAGCAGAAAGAGAAAGAAAGGAGGGAAAAACTGAAGGAAAAAATAGCTCACAGGTACACAGACCCAGTGAAAATACTACAGGGCACATATACCCAGGCCTCAGTGGGAGAAAAGAACATACAACCATTGAGCAAAATGCTTTAGTGTTTAAAAATAGCCGTTTTTTTCAGGACCATTCCAGAATCCTGTTGAAGGTAGCTGGGAAAAGCCTGTATGAGACTGACTTTGAAAAACTACACCTACCTAGATCACAAAACCCCAAAATTTAAAACGGCCTATGAGGGATTCACTTGTTATGGGCAGGCTGCAGGATACAGGCAGGCAAGACCACATACTGTAAGCTAAAGATTTTAATGCAACTTCTTCACCATATTTCTTTAAAAGAGAGCAGTTCACTGCTCAGTGAATGCAGAAGAGAGAGGAGAAAACCTGTATTCTTTTCATAGTCATATTAATCGTGCAGCTCACAACAAAAATCTTGAAGACTGCCTGCAATGAATATATGAAAAGGCACCTGAGGGTCGTAGCTAAAAAGGAAAATGTGCCTTTATCCACAGCACACGCTCTAAACATCGAGTTATAGCAGCTATATTCACAGGCAAGGAAATCAGCAGCTACTAACAGACACCCCGTGAAGGTTAATCCACATACCACCAAAGATTTTTCACTCAGTAGAATTTCAGACGCACTTCCCTGCTGCTCCCAGGCTTTTAGCTCCATAGGCCAAAGAAGCAATAAAAAGGGCCAGTCATAAAGGAACAGGAGAATTAACTAGTCCCCATTAAACCACACTATCCCAACCCAACACTCCAAAACCCAACAAGCAGCACTATGCCTCCGGAGTGTCCTCCATTCACAAAGGGACCCAGATGCTTAGAAAGTGGCCAAGCAGAAGCCCTCATAAGACACTTAGCAATCTTCAACAGTAACCTTAGGTCTAATCGTATCAAAACCACACATGTTTGTCAAAAACAGAAGGGAATATAAAACATGGACACAGACACACAGATTAACACTAATGTCATTCTTATGTCAGACTAGGTTCTTCAGAGAAGAACCAGAGATGATTTAAAATGATTAACTTGTATTCTAATTCTGATAAGATGCCATGGAAGCAAGAATCCAATTCTGGCAGGATGATGAGAGCATGAGAATACATCAGGGATGAAAACGAACCAGCCCAGCACACCAAGTGGTACACCTAATATGCTAGGAGAAAATAACATTTCAGTGACTCAAAACAAGAGAGAGTTAAGTGAGGTGTAACCATTAAGCCCATTCTCCCCCAAAATTAAGACAGGAAAGCAGCACTGAGCAAGTGCCCGCCATGCACCAAAAGCTGGATCTGAGTTTGGGTGCGTGTCCCCTCACTTCACCTGCACACACGCCAACGGTGGGCATTATTTCCCCCATTTTGTCTGTAGTGAAAATGAAGTTTGCAGAGTTTATACAACCCAGTCAAGGCCACGCCAGTGAGTTATGGGCTTAGATAAGGGTAAAATTCAGCTTATCACTCTCACGAAAGTGGCCCTGCATGTGTTTTGGCAAGGCTCCCCAGGAAACTCGTGCGCCCTTCTTGGAAAAATGTCCACCAGCCCCTTGCCTTCCAGTCCTGATTTTGTATTTGATGCTATGAGTCCACGGTTCTTTGATAATACAAGTAGAAAACGTGTAGGGTTTATGAGAAATAGTATGTGTCATGTACACAGAAGTCACTGTAATCATGTTTTAAACCTTAACTAATGTAAAGACGTGTCATATTATGGTAGGCACCCCATTATCAAAGTCCAAGACAATCTGCTCTTGGCATACCCAAGAGACATGACACCTCACTTCAGAGGTTGGGTTTTACTTTTGGTGTTATTATGAACACGACAGGTTTCTGCTATGAAGAAACTCTCCGGCATTTTATAATGAAAACTAAATTTAATTTTAAGACAATCAATGTTTCTTGTTTCTACCTTTGCTGCTGCTAGAGGGGAACACAATTATACTTGCTTCTGCACAAGTTCTGCCAAACTTTGCCAACTAGGAAATAATATTAATAGATCCCCTACCTTTTAATGGGAAACTGTAGAATTTGAGAATTGGGAGGCAAGGACCTTCGATTATTTTTAACCAGACAATCCAGTCTTTTGGTTCCTCAGTGTCTATGTGCTAAAGAAATAACAAACAAAACACCTTTTAATTATTGTCTGGCAGCACCAGACCCTAACCTCCTGTTCCATTAACGTCGGCAGAGACCGCAAAGCCCGACCAGTTCCCTGGTCGGAATTTCCATTGTGACTCCTGGTTCTAACTGGATGACCCTGCAGTCATTTCAGTGATGGGTTTGCAGCTGTTGTAATCAGGTTTCTGAGGAAGCCACCTCCTAATTTTGTCATTAAGAAAGTATGCTCAGTTCACATTCTGGAAAACAACTTATTTATGTCATCTGTATGGTTCTAAATGTCATTGAAAGGAGAATTTTTTTTTTTCTTCCCCGTTTAGAAAAGGCTTTTAAGCACTTGGGAAAGAATGAGGATCTGACCCTGTGCAGGTAGACAAAGGGAAAATCAGCCGCAAAGAGAGGTGTGCAGACAGGGCCCATGGCGTGACCCTTGGCCTCTGTTACGCATCACACCAGGGCGAAACAGGCAAGACCTAGGACTCTGAGGAATTACTGACCAACTGACTCATTTTTTTAATCATCCCTGTATAAAAACTTGGATAAGCTTAAAAGTTTCTTTTTTTTCCCCCTAAATAAACCTTTTTAATTTTGTATTTGTACCGATTAACAATGTTGTGGCAGTTTCAGGTGAACAGTGAAGGGACCCAGCCACACCTATACACGTATCCATTCTAAAAATGTTTCTTCACACACTGCTTATTCACATCCAAAACAGACTGTAACTTTTACGTTTTAAAACTTATTTTGACTTATTAATTCATTTATTTCTTTGGCTGCACTGGGTCTTAGTTGCAGCATTAGAACTCTCAGACGCAGTATGGAAGATCTAGTCCCCTGATCAGGAATGGAAGCCAGGCCCCCTGCATAGGGAGTGTGGAGTCTTAAGACACTGGACCACCAGGGAAGTCCCCAGGCTCTAATTTTTAAAATTTACTTCTGCCCCAGATCTTCAAAAATGTGGCCTTAAACAAATTATAACGAAAAATAAAAATGAAACCCTTTCATAGTAACTTACCTTTTCTATGATTTGTGAATATACTCACTGGGTAGGTAGCACATGAGTAGTAGTCATAATGTGTAAATACTTTCAAAAACTTTAAAAAGCATCAGGATAAGCAGACAATGTTGGACGCTTTTGTTTTTGCGAATAAGACCAATGATAAACATTCATTCTCTGGCATTATTTTATTACATCTGTTTTCTATTTAACAGTCAATTATTTTCTCATTATAATCTCTACGACTCAACAAACACAGGCTGACATGAAAACAAACCTATCCCTCCCTGGATTAGCCACCTTCATTTCAGAAGGAAGAAGTGATTATAAGTCAGAAATGCCCTGTCGACATGAAAAAGTCTGCAGCAAGGGCATCACGTATGGAGATAGAAACAGAGGTACACAAAATAAGAAGGAAAAAGGCAGGTCAGAGCTTCGAAACCTCACAGCCTGATAGGCTCCAGCGGGGCGAGGGCAGCACATTCAACGTCAAGCCTGAATCTCGCCATCACCACACATTTAAGGCTTTCCCTGAGTCTGCCTCCCTCAGTATAACCTGCCAATTAGATGAAGCTTTTGCTTGATGGGAAAAACCTTAAAGCATGGACTTTCCTCTAAAGGTCAGGGCAGTCGTCCCCTGTAACACAGCATAAGTAGTGGCTGGAATGTACCTTCCACCTCACCACTCTTTCTGTTAATTGGCTTCAGGCCTGTTCACCCAGACAAGGTAGTGAAAATGGCAGGCTCCCAATTAGCTTAAATTTCCCTTAAGGTCTCTCTGCAGTTCTGGTCCCAAATTCTCCCAATCACATATTGTAAAGATCCTGCCTCCTCTTTTGTGGACTTTATTAGCTGCAATAAACCGTGGGGACATAAGAACAAAGGCAGCTTATGATCTATTATCTGCCAATATTATAGTCCATGCAGAGTCAGGGAAGTGGTAATCATAAAAAGAAATTCAGATTTCTTAAAACATAGCCACACATCAAAACTAAGGACTTCGTTGCGTTTTTTGTTACTTAGATCTTAGAATCAAAATTTTTTAAGGAGGAGAATTTTTTTTTTACATTTTATTTATTTAAGACCTAATTTTATTATTTTTATAAAACTTGTTGGCTACATGGCACGTGGGATCTTAGTGCCCACACCAGGGTTCCAACTAATGCCCCCTGAAGGGAAAGCTCAGAGTCCTAGCTATTGGACCACCAGGGAAGTCCCAGGAGAACTTTTTAAAGGCAACACAACAAATACTGATTTAGTCTTCAAATCCTCTGTGCGTCCTCTGAGTGCTCTCAGAAGGAAGTCAAATGACCGAGGTAAGAAAAGGCTGCCTTTGAAGGATGCTCAGTGCTACCTTCGGAGACGATCTTGATGTCGGATGCAGCTACAGGCTATTCTGAGCAGTGAGTCACTCATGACTCCATAATCATGTTAAGTTTGACTCCAAGTGCTTCCTGGGTCAGAGTTCAGTATACCACTTGCCTCTAGTCACAGAGGGGTAACTTAGCAGTACTGAGAGAAGGAAGATTCAGGAGTCCTCTTATGTAGGGTCCATCCACAAAAGGGAAGGCACCTCCGCTTCCAGATGTGCCTGCTAGCTCAGCACTCACGCGCTCCTTTGTCCTTGGCATCCCTACTGTTTATTCCCATTGGCAGGGCTGATGTGGGCATAATTGTCTTCAAAACACAGAACTAATGAGAGACAAGCACTCTAGTAGGAAATAGAGCAAAACCAAAACCACTCCAGGCATATAAAATCTGGAACTCTCCTGACCTCTTTAGGACAGATGGCATAACTAAGAGAAGACATCAGTTCCCCTCTTGTGATCTCAAATCCTAAAGGCAAGAGCTGACTTGTTTTTTAAAACCATATGAAATATTGTTTTGTCCACCTGATGCCACTCCTTTATATATAATGGCAGAAATTAAGGCGGGAAAAAAAAAAGCCTCATGGCTCATGGGGACAGCTAAATGAATAAATCCACAATTAAATGAGAATGGCTGGACTAGATTTCCAGTGTATCCAGCATAACTTATTTGTCCTCTTCTATCCAAACAACTGTGCTTACTTTAAGCCAAAGTTTTAATATGAATTTTGTTTTTGCTCTTCCTGTCTAGTTAAGTAGTTTTCAGGTTGGTTAATTATCCAGCTGATGGTAAACTACTACATTTAATGAATGAATCAACATTTCTTAAGCTAAGGAAAAAGATGTTGTGGGCTCAGGAATCAATTAGCAATTAAGTAATGTCAACTACCACACAANCATCACTGACTCGATGGGTTGTGAGTCTGAGGGAACTCCGGGAGTTGGTGATGGACAGGGAGGTCTGTCGTGCTGCGATTCCTGGGGTCACAAAGAGTCAGACACGACTGAGCGACTGAACTGAACTGAACTGAATGTCATCTACAGTGGGCTACATAGACTGAAAAAGTACTTTTAAAAAAAACTTTTTTATCATAGAACAAATACTTTAGATAACTTCAACAGAAGCAAAGCAAGGCTTATTTGGGGTGGGGGAGGTGTTTGTGTGGCTTCTCAATGAATCCCTTTTGCTTAAAAAGAAATTCCAAAATTACAAAGAAGAACTATTTTACTTTCCTTACAGGCCTACAATTGCAACATTAAGACAAAGTTATATTTTGGGAAATAATTAAATGTATCATATTTTAGAAACTCTGGGCTGCCAATTTTTTTCCTCTGAATCTTGCAAAAAAAAAAAAAAGATCAGATTCAGCAACTTTTGCTGGAACACGGCCCTGATTTTGTGTGTGTGTGTGTGGTTGTGTTTAGTGACGAGCAACTGTGTTTCAGGAAAGGTAAACCCCTATTTCCACCCCCAGTTCCAGGAGGTCAAGTTTGATTAGTTTAAACCAACACAGGTACCTTACTGCCTTTGATTTAGAAATGGGCAGGCAAGTCACGCGATTCTGAACAACAAAACACAGAGGGCATCTGGTGGGTGAGGAAAAAGGCAGGCTGGCAGGAAAAGCTTATCTGCTTCCAAGTGAGCCACAGAGACGAGAAGGGCATGGCCCCCTTCCTCTGCAAGGATGTGATGGTCTGAATCATGCAGGAAAAGACTAGTGGAGACCTCGGGAGACTCCCAGAAAAGCTGGGGACCCCTCCCTTGAGGGAGGCCACCAGGCCAAAAATGAAGCCCCCTCTGCCCTTCTCCCAGACTTCTTGTTACAGGAGCAAGGAGTGCTTCCTTATCACGCAATCCAGATGTTCTGTATTCATACCCAATGTTTTTCCAACAAATACACTAAGACACAGTGAGTCTTTCTGGGTACCAGGCATGACTGTAAACCCTCAGCAGGTATTACATCACTGATGAGGCAGGTTCAATGATAAACTCGTCTGCTATATGAATAAACTGAGGGGTAGACAAGGTGACCAAGCGCCCAAATACCATACAAGGTGAACGGCAGGTAGCTGCCAGTCTGATCCCAGGCCCAGCTAAACCATCTTCATTTTAAAAAGTTACTTCAGTGAGAGCTGACTCTCTCTCACACAGTGTGGTGACCTAAATGGGAAGGAAATCCACAAAAGAGGGGATGTATGTATACGTACAGCTGATTCACTGTGCCGTCCGGCAGAAACTAACACTGTAAAGCAACTACACTCCAATAAAATTTTTTTCATAAATCTATACATCAAAACCCCTGGAGAAGGAAATGGCCACAGAGGAGACCGGTGGGCTCCAAGGGATCACAAAGAGTTGGACACAACTGAGCAACTAACAGACATACGTCAAAAGAATACAAGTAGAAACTGGCAGAAACCAAATAATAGTTAACAGTGTTGTTTCAACTTTTTGATAATGTGGTTATTTATGTTAGCTGTTATCACTAAGCCATTGTGAAGTGTGCATCAGAACTCTGTGCTGTCTTTATAATTTGTTGTACTACTTTTTCAAATAAAAAGTAAACAATAAAAAAACTTTACTTCAAAGTGATAATCTAAAGGACTTTAATCTAATCGGTATTACTATTTCATTACCACTGGTTTTTTCACTTGTTTTTATCATTTGTTCTTCCTACTAGAACTTCAATGGCTTTTTAATTATTTAAAAAATTTTCCATCACACAAAGTTTTATGCTCCTTACTATAGGATAAAAATCATACCATTGCAGGTATCAAAGGCAAACTGTCATTTTTTTATTATTCAAATACCCCACATACATAGAACTATTTTAGGAGATTATACTGAAAAAATTAGACTGAGATGAATTCAGTAGAATAGGGTTTCCTTCCACTGATATCATTAATCTAAATTGAAATACAGCTTATTCCAGTATCTAGGCAACCACATTATCAATAATTTTAGAAATTACTGAAACAAATACACAACAAAGCATTCTGTCACTGAGTACTCACCTAGTTTGTGATCCATACGAACTTTTTAAAGAAAATAAGTGATGCGGAAACCAAATACACAGATTTTTAATATCAATACTCTTAAAACTACAGAGATAACACTGTGACTAACAATAAGCAATTAACACTTTTTTTTTAAATGACACTGCAAGAATTTTTTTATACATCAAAACTTAGCAGAAAATCTCTTAGTTTTCATACAAACGGCAAACAGTCCCCTTCCTAAGATAGGAAGCCATTATGTATGCTGAGTGGTGACCAATTTTTGATTTTATGAATTGGAGGTGGCTGCCCTGCAGAGTGAACTAAGCAACTGCGAAAACACAGATGCCTACAACAGGTCCCGGTCTTTTGTGAAAGGACAAGCCCCCAGACCTGACAATTGCTGAAATAAGATTAGATTGTCTATTTCTCCCATAAAGTGAAGTCAGGGGTAACAGAAATTCTTATTTCATCCTTTCAGATCTTTTGACTTTATTGCCTCTCAATAGAGAAGGGAATCCATGGGTAATTTTTTTTAAGTCCCTCTTTTTTATATAGACCATTTTTAAAGTTTTTATGAAATTTCTTACAATATTGCTTCTGTTTTTTTATGTTTTGGTTTTTCTGGCTGTGAGGCATGTGGGATCTCAGCTCCCCAACCAGGGGTTGAACCTGCAACCCCTTGCATTGGAAGGTGAAGTCTTAACCCCTGGACTGCCAGAGAAGTCCCCCATGGGTGGCCTTGAAAGTATACTTATAAACTGCATTATTCATACCAAATATCTGTGCCTCACAACCTAAAAAGCTCTATGGTGGTAATTCTTGAGAATCTACAGCAACTGCTTAGGAGAAATCTTTGATCAGGGACCACCACCGAAACAGTCTACGTTTATGTTAGACACACTCAGATACAGAGCCTGGTATTTAACTAGAGTTGGGCAGAACCACTTATCTCCAAGCATCACTGTGATGGAGGGAAATGCCTAGCGGGTGGGCCAGGAAGTTATACCACCGAAGCAAGTAGAAGGATGCGTTTATGTTACCTGTTCTTGCTTCTCCAGCCACTTGTCCACCATTGGGTGACTGGCACTCAGAGATGAGCGAGCGTTGTCTCTCTGAAATTGGTTAGACCAGTTACTAGTGTCCCGTGGGAGGCTTCTGTAGTTTTCATCTTTCTGTTCAAAAAGAAACAAAAAGGTGTCTTGTAAAAAACCAGACTTTGCAAATTAATGATGCATCTGGTTTTTCTAAAGTAGCAGAAGAAAAATGATTCTACATATTTAAAATGCTTTCCCCTAGTCAATACCAAAATGCTGACTGAGGTTATCTCCTCCAGGTTAGACCTCAGAAATGCAGTCACCTGCCTGGGAAAGGGAGTCTGATGGCTATGGCCACACGGGTAGGAGCACAGTGGACAGAACTGTACACGCTGCCCTCCTCTGGGGCCAACCTCTGCAGGAAAATACTCCTATGCTAGACTTTTAGCATCACTCAGTCATGGCATTGCTCTTTTCTTCTTTCCAGTCTTAGAATAATGTTGTGAGATGTTTTCTATAATTTACCGAAAACATTTAAAACAGAGAAGATGAATGAATTTGCGCATTATTTAGATCCTCATAGTCTTACAACTTTGGGCAAGAGATTGAAGACTTTGGGCTTTTCAGTTACCTCCTTCATAAGCAAGTTGTAAACATTAATTTTGCTGCTGCTGCTAAGTCGCTTCAGTCGTGTCCGACTCTGTGCGACTCCATAGACAGCAGCCCACCAGGCTCCCCCGTCCCTGGAATTTTCCAGGCAAGAGTACTGGAGGGGGTTGCCATTGCCTTCTCCATAACATTAATTCAAATAGTGAGAAAAGAAAAAAATTAGCCTATCCCGACACATGGTACATAATATACACATAATTGTTCACCCCAACATGCTTGAGATGTCTTTGATTGATAAATATTTATTAAATATACTCCAGAGCAGCCAAGGTATTTCTTTCAAATAATAATTTATAACAACTTGCTTTGGCTTTAGAGCTTCGGCTTAATCTCAATGTTCTGAAAAGAAATGAGAAGGCTAGGATAAGGTAGGAAAATTGAGCCTTTCAGTTCAATAGCTAAATCTAAGTATGTTCTAAAAGAACAAATTTAAAATGTTAGCCTCGCTTCAGCTAACTTACAACAGTGCCCCAGGTTAAATACCCAAATATTTTCCTTAAAAACTTTGTTGAGGGTAGTCTGGCTGTAAAAATCTTCATACACATGATTGATTCTTATTTTTCATTACTTAAACCACATTAGCAGCAAACACACACACAGAAACAAAAAGTGTAACATAACAGGATTGACTGTACAGACCTCAGAATAGACCAAGATACTGTTTTCTGTTCCATCAGAGGATAAAACTTAAAAATGAACTGGTCATCCTGAACCTACGCCAATATTGTGACTTCTGAAAAAAACTTTAATCTATAAATATTTACCAGTATAATCTGTAGAGTGAAACTTTGTTAACTTTTTAAAACCAAACTACACAAAGTAAACATTAAAAACACAATAGGAGAATTATCCATTAGCAGCAACTATTTTTTACTAGAAAAACTCTGTATCCTTCTGGTTACTGTGGGTCAAAGTTGTGATGAAGCACAACCACAAGTACAAGGAACATGCTGGTGAGATTAGGCTGCTGCTCCATGCCCACGACGAAGTACTGACCTTGCTTATAAGAACATGGAAAGGGTAAAGGAGAGGACATAGACAAAGGCTAAAGAAAGGGATCGAGCAAATGAAGAAACTAAAGTTCACTGTATCTCAAAATACTAAGAGCCCTTCCTTGAACATAATAACTTCAGAACAAAGCAAATCCATGCTTCACATGGTAGTCCCTATAAACTTATTAGTGACAGAAACTAAAAGATCCATGAAGATAAGAAAGATGGAAGGGCGGAGAAACAGAAGCACAAGTTTTACCTCAAGGATCTTGTGCTCCTACCATCGACTAGGGGCCTGGTTTTGCTATTTATTTCCCACCATCAGAAAGTATTATTATACCACCTCTCTACGTTGAAAATGAACAATGAAACAGAGAGCATTAAAAAAATACATCCAACTTTTTCTGTAGGAATGGTATTTCAAAGTAACCAACAGTCGAGGAGGAAAGCTTGCCCTTTCAGAAAACAGGCAGAGTAATGCACATAATAGAATAGTTAATAGAATTAGAAAAATCACCGTTTTCAACTCCTAATGAAACCATTCATTAAGGCANAAAAATCACATTGGAACTCTCCAATACGGAAGAACACATCTGAGAATTAAAAGTAATTTTGCAAGTAAGTTTCCTGTCACAGAGCAAATCTTTCACAGGTGGTTTATTTGCAAAACCAGAAGCTTGATGCTATAATTTTATCTCATAACTTACAACTGGGCTTGGTAATAGTCTTGATATCAGGTAAGAAAAACAACCCCTGGAACACAGATGTACATCAGGCTATGGACATAGAGGATCTGACCTTAAAGGGGGTGTTCAAATCTCTCATGGAGGTAATCTACTTATGAATGCCATAATGCTTCCAGAGGTGATGATCAGAGCACAGGGTTCTCTGAAGCGGCCAGATCTGCTTATGGAGCAGACCAGGACATCCAAGAAAAGCGAGAGACCAGTGAAACTCAGTCTCAGTCAGGCTCCTTCTTCGAACCAGTGTCCCCAGCTGTTCCTAACCCACCTCAACAGTTTGAATGCCATGATAAACTTCAGAAACAGAATTTTAAAAGCTGGAAGGAAAAAGGTAGAGAACATCCAACTGAACCTCTCACTGTCTAAAAGAAGAGACAGGGATTTAGGGAAGTTATGACAAATACGGTACGGAGATTAAGATGCTTAACCAGCTCCCAAGGTTCTAACTCCCCACTTCAGTGCCCAGTTTCTACATGATGATATTTCCAAGCTCTCGCTCTCAATCTAAGCAGGAGTTGTGGTTTACCTGAGTAATGACATAATTCTGATATCCAGCCATTCTTACACAATGACCCTCTCCCATGGGAAAGTACCACCCAAGTTCCTGAATCACAAAATGTATTTATCTTAGAGACAGTTGGTTCATTGATAAATACTACATAGTCTTGGGAATAATCATGAGCAATAAAATACTTGCTTTACAACTGTTATAAATACAATGATCTCTTGTCTGATACAGCTAGCTTTTGCTCCTTTATCCTATGAAAATATGCATCAGGGAGTGAGGAGAAGGTAGAGGCAGAGGAAAATGTCATATTTTCTGAAGTTTCAAAGATGCTGTCTCCATCTGGATTCTGAGCAACAAAGGAAAAGAGCTAACAGGGAAGCAGCAGTTGCAGCGGCTTCCCTTTCGTTTCTTTCACTGTGTTTCATAAAAATCAGCATGGTCACCCAGCTGGCCTACAGCCACATGCACCCCACAGCCAGGAAGGTCAGGGTGACCACTTCTGACCATCTTCCCTCCATCAAGAGCAAGTGTATAAGGAAAAAACAGGATGCAAATGCTGTGAGTCAGATCACATTGCGAATCCTAGCTCATTTTCCAAACAATTAATACAATAAAGATGACTAGCAGCACTTGTTTGGCTCTGCAAAACAAATTTGAATCTGAAACAATTTTCAAACATTTTAGAAAGTGCTACTTGTTTCTTATTTTGAAGGTACAAAATATCCATCTACATTTCATTTTCTTTCAAAAACACATAACTCCAAATGTTCATATCTCAAACTAAAATTGCAAGTAACAATCGCATTTTTCATCAGGAGCAAACTGCGAGGGAGGAAGGGAACAGATGCAAGGAGGTGAGGGAGAAAAAAACACTTAGAGTGGCCATCTGAATCCAAAATATCTGCTGTGTTACATACCACCTAAATGTGCAATATGAATCCCTTAGGTTTACCTATCTAAATATTTTACTTTGATTTTAAAGCATATATTATAGTAAAAGAGAGTGCTAAAACCTGAAAATATTTTACCTTAATTTTAAAGCAATGTTTATCCAAAGAACTTACTAAAATAGGCACCATTTACAACTGATGTGACAATGTAAGTATTTATAGCTCCTTCTTACATTTTTCTGTTTATAATCATAAATCCAATGGACTGAGTAGATTAGCAGAACAACTGAGTCATTTTTGTGAAAAGTTCTCAGGAACCATCTCTTAATACAATTTAGTTCTGGTAAAGCTTTCCCTTTAATTGGAAAATTGTTTCCTTGGGTAGAGCATCTCCACAGATATATTTTTGAAAAATATAGAACATCATTTTTATCTCCTCTAAAACCTTCTGTTAAGCAATTAAAAGGAATATAAGAACTGTCAGCACTAATCAGCAATAAGTAATACAGTTTATTAATTATAAAGGGCTTCCCTCGTAGCTCAGTCGGTAAAGAATCTGTCTGTAATTCAGGAGACCTGGGTTTGATTCCTGGGTCGAGAAGATCCCCTGGAGAAGGAAATGGCAACCCACTCTGGTATTCTTACCTGGAGAATCCCATGGACAGAGGAGCCTGGCAGGCTACAGTCCATGGGGTCGCAAGAGTCAGACATGACTTAGCGACTAAACCGCCNTCCTGGGTCGAGAAGATCCCCTGGAGAAGGAAATGGCAACCCACTCTGGTATTCTTACCTGGAGAATCCCATGGACAGAGGAGCCTGGCAGGCTACAGTCCATGGGGTCGCAAGAGTCAGACATGACTTAGCGACTAAACCGCCACCACCACTGTGATAAAAGTCACATAATATAAAACACACTATTTTAACTATATTTAACTGTACAGCTCAGTGGTACTCACCAAAAGGATTAGTGACACTATTGAAGCTAGCGTATTTTTACTCAAGGCTAAGATGCTAAGATATAATATAGACTTGGTAAGGTTTTAACAATTATGCCAGTTTTTTAATAACAAATGCTGATTATTCCTATATTTCTATTTTAATTGTCTGACAGAAAGTTTTAGAGGCAACAGAAATGAGGTTGTTATGAAATATTTTACTGTTTAAAATATACAACTAAATGAACATTGGGCAATATGTAAAGTCTGTAAGCATGTAGGAAAATGGGTAGTAAAATCAAAAGCACAGAATATGAAACTAGATAATCAAGGTTAATAACTTTATTGTTTAGCAGTTGGTTTAAATCTAAGGTGAGTTATTTAAACTCTTTCAGACTACCTCTTGATCAATAAATTGCAACAATACTTAGACTTCAGAGAGTGAATTGATGAGATATAACACATAATACACCCTGCAAGTACTCAGATCAACTTGGCTTATCACTACACAAAAACACCAAAACCTCAAAACAGTACACCTGGAGATGGGATAGCTGGAAACCGCTTCTACCCGCACTCTGTAAGAAATGCTGTCTGGAGCCCACATGATGGCCCCCAGAACACAGGTGAGTTATTAATAAGACAGAGTGGGAGGGCCAACACCAGAGAACCCAGGCCCAGCAGCCCACCAAGGCTCTTCTCTTTAGTGACAGGCCGTGACTTCATGACCCATATTGGTAGATTTAGAAGCTAAAGTATTAAATACTAAAAATAGAAACCACTTACAAAGACAAAATGAGGCCAAAATACTTTTACGCGTCTAAAGAATACCTGAATTTTTCTTCAATGTAAGTTAATGAGTTCCTGGTCTCCTCCCTCAAATTAAGAAAACGGGTTTAGTATCTTCATTTCCATCTGTAGGATGCGTAAGTTTGAGGGCGCTAAACAAGAATCCTGACATTGCTTTGGATTTGTATTCCTGGAATGGTTTGTGAGCTCTAAAAATATCACATCAAGGCTTAACCATTTTCTGAATAGCACCTTACGACTTGATAACTATGAATGCAAATTATAATATTTAAAGCATGTGAAGGAAGATCACATTCCTAAATGTGGCACAGAAGTAGAAGGTGAATCTAGATTATTAAAAACTCAAGACTAGTAGACCTTGGCACTTGAGGTTAGCCTATTGCAGAAGTGAGTAGATTCATAAGTATTGAAAGCACAAAAATGCAGTGCATTCAAACTAAGATTTTTTAATATTCAAAATAGAAAGGTGATAGTTATAGTTTTAGTGGCCTTTTGCAGAAAGTACAAATGTTGTACGAGGTTAGTCATAGACCTGGGTCTCAGCTGGATTTCCCTCAAAGCTAATCAGATAGGGGAAAAGTGAAAACAGTGACATATTTTATTTTCTTGGGCTCCAAAAATCACTGCAGATAGTGACTGTAGCCACAAAATTAAAAAACGCTTGTTCCTTCGAAGAAAAGCTATGACAAACTGAGACAGTGTATTAAAAAGGAGAAACATCACTTTGCCAACAAAAGTCCATATAGTCAAAGCTATGGTTTTTCCACTAGTCATGCATGGATGTGAAAGCTATATCATAAAGAAGGCTGAGCAATGAAGAACTGATGCTTTTGAACTGTGGTGCTGAATAAGTCTATTAAGAGTCCCTTGGATGCGGATAGCAAGGAGATCAACCCTAAAGAAAATCAACACTGAATATTCATTAGAAGGACTGATGCTGAAGCTCCAATATTGTGGCCACCTGATGCAAAAAGCAGACTCATTGGAAAAGACCCTGAAGATGGAAAAGATTGAGGGCAAGAGGAGGAGACGACAGAGGATGAGATGGTTAGATGGCCTCATTGACTCAATGGACGAGTTCGAGCAAGTTCCAGGAGACAGTGAAGGATAGGGAAGCCTGGTGTGCTACAGTTCATGGAGTCACAAAGAGCCTGATACAACTTAGCAACTTAACAACAATCTCACAGAAAATTAAGGACAGCTATACACAGAGAAAACATGGTTTTAAAAAACTTTTTAGCCCATTCTTTGAGGTTTTAGATGATTATTGTAACTAGATGGCATGACCAACTTTTTTTTAATGGCCTCCTGCTAAAATGGCAATGGCACCCCACTCCAGTACTCTTGCCTGGAAAATCCCATGGACGGAGGAGCCTGGTGGGCTGCCCTCCATGGGGTCGCTAAGAGTCGGACATGACTGAGGGGCTTCACTTTCACTTTTCACTTTCATGCATTGGAGAGGAAATGGCAACCCACTCCAGGGTTCTTGCCTGGAGAATCCCAGGGACGGGGGAGCCTGGTGGGCTGCCGTCAATGGGGTTGCACAGAGTTGGACACGACTGAAGTGACTTAGCAGCAGCAGCAAAATGGACTAGTATTTTCAAATTTACCAATACAACTGGTCTTCTACATTAGAAAGAAAAATGAGAAGAAGGAGACTGAGAAGCCAAAGGTTTGAGAAGAGGAGGAGGATGCAAAAAAGAGCTAAATATAGAATGTCATTTTACAATGAACGAACGAATGGATGCCTGAGCCGGCAAGCAGCTACTTTATAACCACATGAAACAGGATTCAAAGATTATTGCTATTTTATTGTCTGCATATCAACTGTAAAACTTTTCTTACTCCCACTCTCAATAAAACAGGCAGTGGGAGTTTTCTGGAGGTTTCTTGTGTCTGATTAGCATTGGTGACTCCAATGCTAGGAATGTGATGTCCCCGAAAATGACCTTAGGGATTCAAATGCACTTTCAATTAAGATTAGGATGCACAAATTAACAACAAACAAAAACTGCTTTTATCATAGCTTCTATCTAGAAAAATGTTTCCTGTTCTAGCTTTGTATTGATAAGACAGGATCTAATATCTCAGCGGAGTGTTGTTATACTTTTTAAAAAGACTCAATAGTAGATTTTCATTTAAAAATGATAATTATGAGCTGCGTGTGAAATGAAGTGAAATGTCACAAAATCAAATATGCTAAATGTTCGAGATTCTATACTAAGACTGAAAACCTAGCCTAAAAAGAAAACATCTCAAAAACAGAATTATCCTATTATATGCCTTCTCTTGACAGGCAAAGACATCCGTTTTGAACTGGACCCAAGTTCTTTAAAAAAAAGACTCTCCTGGAATCAACAGAAGAGCTTTAAATAAATACACACAAATGTCCTGAAACAAATAAATGAATCTATTGTTATCAATGTGTTTTATCTTTTAAAAGTCCATAGGTAATTCTGATGCACAGGCAAATGGAACCATTAAGCTATTTGATAGGAGAGTAAGTACTGGAATTCAGAAGTAGTACCAGTTGCTTCTTGGTGCTCTTCATTCTACCTCTCACTTCCCAGCCCACCCCTCTAGGACTTATCACAAACCTCTTTATATAACATAAGTACTTTTCACGGTAATCCAAGTCTATGCCCCAACCAGTAACGCTCAAGAAGCTGAAGTTGAACAATTCTATGAAGACCTACAAGACCTCTTAGAACTAACACCCAAAAAAGATGTCCTTTTCATTATAGGGGACTGGAATGCAAAAGTAGGAAGTCAAGAAACATCNAAAAAAAAAAAAAGCCAAGATTCTCTTCCCCTCTATGCCTCACTACCAGGTAAAACTGACACAACTGAAGGAATTCAGAAGTCTGCAGCACTCTTGGTTTCCGAGTTCTCGTCTAGCTTAGCAGCATCAAAGTCTGCGCACTGTGCTCTCTAAACTTGGAAGCACAGCATCACTCTTTAACCTGGTTAGACTCCACCTCTCCTCTGTGGTTTTAAACCACAAGGGAGAATTCACTATGACTGTCTTGTTCAGAAAGAAGAGGTTTTAGCTGATTGGTTACTCCAAAACCATTTTGTTTATTTAACCTGGAAAAATAAAAAACTACTTACATATGCAGATGAGTTATACAAGAACAGAGATGATTTATACAAGCACAGAGATCAATGAATCACAGGACTGTGAACCCTTAACTAATTTATTTCCATGTTTTTATACAGAAAACCTAAATCTCTACACACTGATAAGAATTTATAACATCTTGAAATTGCCCAGCATGAGTGAGTGCTCGTGGATGCAACACAAATAAAATTTAATACCAATAAGCAAGTATGCCTTCCTTCAAGCATTCTTCCTTAATACTGTAAACATCACAAGTCATTTACAGAAAATAAGACAGCATTTATCAGACATATACATGCTAAAAAAAAAAAAAACACCCCTCAGACTAAACTACAAACAGCTTAAAATCTAGACCAGGAAACTTAGTAAATAAGTATTGAAAAGTAAAGCCAAAGATAATTCAAAAGACAAATTCCCTGCACACTACCTTTTACATGTGCCATACGTGAATAAGATGTCATCTAGAGATATGTGTGTGAATCAAGAACTTTGCTAACCTAGATAGCATATTTAAAAGCAGAGACATTACTTTGCCGACTGAGGTCCATCTAGTCAAGGTGATGGTTTTTCCAGTGGCCATGGATGGATGTGAGAGTTGGACTGTGAAGAAGGCTGAGCGCCAAAGAATTGATGCTTTTGAACTGTTGTGTTGGAGAAGACTCTTGAGAGTCCCTTGGACTTCAGGGAGATCCAACCAGTCCATTCTAAAGGAGATCAGTCCTGGATGTTCTTTGAAAGGAATGATGCTAAAGCTGAAACTCCAATATTTTGGCCACCTCATGGGAAGAGTTGACTCATTGGAAAAGACTCTGATGCTGGGAGGGATTGGGGGCAGGAGGAGAAGGGGACGACAGAGGATGAGATGGCTGGATGGCATCAACGACTCGATGGACGTGAGTCTGAGTGAACTCCAGGAGTTGGTAATGGACAGGGAGGCCTGGCGTGCTGCAATTCATGGGTTCACAAAGAGTTGGACACGACTGAGCAACCTAACTGAACTGAACTGAACATGTTTCCATACTTCTCAATACACACGGTGCTCAGGTACAGTCTGCACTGAAAAATGGTCATTAATTTATTCACTAGATGTTTGCTGAGAATCTATTTCATAAATTCAGCAGTGAAAATGACAAGCACAGCTTAAAGCTCACTAGGTAAAAGGTTAGAGGTCTAACAGAACGGGATGATAAGGAATACATGACAAAGACCATTAATACAAAGTAGAAAAAAGTAGGCTAAATAGACTAAAATAACGTTTGTTTATTTAGACTAAATAAATTAGGTCATGGACAAAATTAAATCAGGTCAAAGAAGAGAATATTATTAAGACAAGATAGTGCGCTTTCATTTCATATGAAGATAAAGTTATCAATTGAATTGTGAGAGCAAATGACCATGGACAAGTTCCACTTTCATCCTTACCGGTCCATATGCTGTGATTTCTTTAGTATACCTCCAGGGCCAATGTACGCTTACACATTGATAAAATACCCCTTTAAGGACATGGAAAAAGCTCCTAAGAGGGTTGCTGAAGAGGACAGAGACAAGGGTAACCAGGAGACAAGTTTGTAGAGGGACCTTAAGTATATATATTTCATGTTGTATGTTTTCATGTTTAATCATATGAACATGTTATCAATTCAAAAAAATGGAAAAATAACACAGATTTTTATCAGAAAATTCAAGGGCAATACAAAACAGGAAGTGCTTGGAACTTTGGCGTGAAAGTCACAGAGGACACGGTGGGGATGCTGTGGACACAAAGTTCCAGCCCTTGGGCGCCAGCCCTCACTGGTGTGAAGGAGACACGAATGAGAGGCACTCACCTTCCTGTCACAGGCGGCAGGACTGCCAGCAGTGTTTTGCTTGAGGAAGCCAGCGGTTGTCGACCAGCGTGTGGGGTTTTTCCTTGAAGGCTCTTCAGAGAAGTTATTATCACTGACAGATGTGGATAGGCCAATTAACGCTGGGTCACTGCTTCGTCGGACGTGAAGAGGCATATCTGTAACACAAAAAAGCATTGTGTTTTTAAAAGATAACCTAACACCTGAAAACCGTGTGTGAGAATACAGGTAGTTAAATCCCAAAGATTAAAGAGTAGAGTAACACTTTAAGGTGACAGTGGGTCAACATCCTAGGTAGAAATTCCGTTCGTTTCTTTAAAAGACTTCTCTGCAAAAGAAACAGGATGCCTACAGGATAAAAGAATACTTATCTACAGGATGACCTGCTCTGGAGTAAGTCGGCCAGGTGTATCTGCATTTCACACCTGTTACTTGTATGGCTCTAGGCAAGTGGCTTCACTGTCCTCTCCCTGGTCCCTTCCTACACAAATAACAATAAAACATCACTTCTCAGCTAAGGGTACTGCAAGGACTAAATGAGATAGATTGCTTAAAACAGTTCCTGATACATGGTGTGCACTCAACAGAGAGTGACAAAAATAACCATTGCTATTATTATCATCCCGACATTGGTTTAGCTTTTCTGGTAAAGAAATCTGTTGAATAAAATATTTCTTTTGCTCAACAAAGTACTATCAAAAAGTACAAAGCACAAACATATTTCTTATCCTTCAGATAATGAAACCTTAAAAGCAGAACACCAATACACAAGTGTGCACGCTCAGTCATGTCCAGCTCTGCAAACCCACGGACTATAGCTCACCAGGCTCCTCTGTCCATGGAATTTTCCAGGCAAGAATACTGGAGTGGGTCGCCATGCCTTCTCCAGGGGATTCCCCCAACCCAAGGAGGTTAACTCTTGTCTCTTGCATCTCCTGCCCTGGCGGGCGGGTTCTTGACCCCTGCGCCACCTGGCAGTAAACTCAGGTAGTGCCTGCCACATACCCACGTTCACAATTACATAAAAGGTGGTGTTTTATCAGCTGTATTCTGTTTGCAATTACTCTATCAAAAATCAATAACAAACTCGGGTTAGCCTTCGTATGGTAGCACTGGGTACATGCTGGCAGATGTGATCACTGTGACAACGGAAAAGAAACACTACAAAACCAGGTAGAAGAACAAAGGCACATGCCTCTATAACACTGAGAATCAGAACCAAAAGCCCCACACATCAACCGAGCGGAGAGCATGATTAACATACGACAAAATTTTAGATTAATGCTTAGAGCAATTTGTTTACAAAACCTAGGATGCACGGTAAACATTTATTAAAAGCCTCAAATAAAACAGCTTTAGTGGAGAAGGAGTAAACTCATCACTTATTCTATGAGAAACAATTTTGGAATATTGATGCATCTGGTAAATGTGTGGCTATAGAGATTGTTGAGGATGTGGAACTAAGGAAAGATGATTTATACATGTTAACGGTTACATTTAAACCATTGTCAATTCAACAGTCTCAAATATGTTAAAGCAAATTAGAAACGATCAGAGAAAACATATGAATGATCGGAGCAGCATATGAATCATACTAAAATGTTGCATTTAACATTTGCTTCCACATTATGAGGATTTGATAACCAATAAAGAGTCTGAGTAACATAACCAGAGGAAAAAAATATGTTGAACATTTAATTTAATACTATTGGCGTTTATCTTAATTTGCTAAGAGAAACACATACAGGAAAATTACAGGAAAGAATAATTTCCAATTTTTAAGTGTATGTAAAAAGCATGTGACAATCCTTATTACTTACAATTTATACCAAAAAAAAAAAAAAAAAGAAACAAAACAAAGAACTATACAGTCACTCTCAAAAACAAGTTCACAAAAATATACCTCTAAGGATCTAGGTGTGTTAATGAGTACTATGCTCTTACCATAAAAAAGTCCTCTCCCAATTAACAAAATTGTTCTCAGATTCAAAAATCAAAAATGTAAGCAGAAAAGCAACAGAATGGGAAGGAGGGAAAATAAAATACTTCTGGGAAATTACAACACTGCTCCTTAGATATGGGTTCTGTTGCCTCCAGGAACAGGGTTGCTGACTGCTTGGTTGTTAAGGAACTGTGTATACCTATATTTGTGTATGTGTGTATGTGTGTGTTAAGTCTAAAAGAAGCACTATTAGTTCACAAAAGGCCTTAAAAATGGTCCAGAAATAACGACTAAAAGCAGTCATGACTAAAAGCAAACAATGATAAAATTTTAAAGTACATGAAAGTACTTTTTCAACCCCAAATAAATTCAGGGACTATAAGTTTCAATGAATTTGATTGGATACAATAAAACATCTTACTCAACTTGTTTCTGAAATTCTCCCCAAGAGAAATACACTGCAGACCTGATTCAGATTAGATAAATAATTGGGATCATCGTCTTCTGAAAAGTCATGATCACTGTGTTAATCTGTTAGTCTGAAACAGACACAAATAATTAGCACTTTGTACCTCTTTGCATCTGTAACCCTCAAATTCGAGATGCAGGGGAAGAAAGTGGATTCAAGGAGAAGTGGGGTTATAGTGGGACTGCAGACCTTTCGGTTGCCCCTTCTGGCGAGATGCCGGGGCCCAGACACAAACCACAGTGAAGGATGCCGCAGGAGATCAAACTCATTTTGAAAAGTAAACACTACGTTCTCAGCAAAGGAATGCCAAGTGACAGCATGATGATCTTGAAGTCAGGTTGTCTTGCAGCTGATGAACTGTAACAACAGAGTCATCAGAGGGCACACGGGCAGCAAACGTGAAGACACCAGAACAGATCACATGTCCAGCTCATGCTGGCTGCGATTTAGACAGGGTCTCACACTGATAGTGACAATTTACATTTTTATTGGTTTATAATTTCTTCGTTTGATGGCTGTGTGAAAATTATGTCATTTTCATCCAGTTTATACTCGCGCGTGCACATATTAAATAACATTAAGAAGTCAATGACCTGAAAGGATCTGAATCTTTATTTTAAGCATTAATCCTAGTGGAGGAGGGGGCTTCCCTGGTGGCTTAGTGCCACCTGCAATGCAGGAGCTGCAGGTTCGATCCCTGGGACAGGAAGATCCCCTGGAGGAGGGAATGGCAACCCACTCCAGTCAGTATTCTGCCTGGAGAATCCCACAGACAGAGGATCCTGGTGGGCTTCAGTCCATAGGGTTGCAGAGTTGGACACAACTGAAGTGACTTAGCACTTGTGCAGGCCCAGCAGAGAAACATGTGACTCACTTCACAGACCAGTAAGTGGAGCCTGAGAGGTGACAGGAAGAGCATGGGGACAGTTTTCTGGCCAGAACTTGGGGCTCCTTCGTCAGCCTCATCACCACCCAAATCATGAAATTAATTCTATTATTCGACCATTCATTGAAAAATAAACTGCACTTCTAGCTACTTGCAGATATAAATGTCAGTCTCAATTTTGTAAAGGGGAAGAATTTTTCAGTGTTTTCAAAGTAAAATTACATACACTGAGAAATCAAACACAGATTTTAATAGCATCATTAGATTTGGGAGAGTTGAAAAACTATTACATTAGCTATATATATAAACTGAAATAAGAAGCATCCCAATTTGAAAAATGTTAAAAGGAGAAGAAAAAAAAATGAAGGAAAAAAATAAAAAACCTCTACTCGTTCAATAAAGGAAGTATGATGCATAAGATAATGAAGCATGCCCCAGGGGACAGACACCTATACCTCAACTTTGACCTCAGGACCCTTTCTCACTCTAAAAGTTACTGCAGAACCCAAAAAACTTTTGTTTATGTGGGTTATAGCTAGGCATATATACCACGCTAGAAGTGAAAATGAAAAAAAAAGTTTTTTAATATTTATTCATTCATTTTTAAGTTAACAATAATAAACCTATTACACATGTTAACATAAACAACAGAATTTTATGAAACTGATTTTACAAAACGAAGCATATGAAGCTGGAGAGGAGCACTGTTTCACACATTGCTTAGCAGCAGACATCTGGATTCTCATTTCTGCTTCTTCATTAACCTGCTGCAATATGACCAAGTATACAGGGAAAAAAAGAACTCCACAAACAGCTGCAACAGGAAACAGAATTTTAATAATCGTCTCAGACAGACTTCCCTGGTGGTCCAGTGGCTAAGATGCCACACTCCCAATACAAGGGGCCCAAGTTTGATCCCTGGTCAGGGAACTAGATACCACACACAGCAACTAAAAGCCCATGTTCCATAACTAAGTGGCTCAGCTGGTAAAGAATCTGCCTGCAATGTGGGAGACCTGGGTTCAATCACTGGGTTGGGAAGAAGATCCCCTGGAGAAGGGAAAGGCTACCCACTCCAGTATTCTGGCCTAAAGAACTAAGACTCAGTGCCGGCAAATAAATAAAATAAAAATTAATCTCCTCAGATAACTATATATCTTTGACACTACACCAAAACTTGACTCGAAGGTTAGCTGCAATATAGAATGCAAACTTCTCGTTCTCTTGTTACATCTTACTCTTCGAATGGATCTTCTACCCATGAAAAATTTTGCGACAATTACTTGGAATACATTAGTAATTAGGTTAAACCAACTCTCCAAATGTTGATATATTTCTTTATAGCAGAAAAATCACATATGTGAATATCACTACCAATTCCATCAGAAAAAATCATTAAGTATTGGGACGTTATCATGCTCACAATGAGATATAAGTTTTCCAAAATCTAATTCTACTAGAATTTAAAGCTCGAATGTTATCTTTGGCAATGAACACTATAAGTTGTTTTCCATGTAATGATAGGCTCAGTTCATCCATTTTCTAGAAACCCTGCCAGATAACCGAAGTCTGAATAAACACAGCTTTTCCATTCTTCTTTCAAATAAAAGCACTGCTCCATTAAAAATGGTTATCTTAGCTTACAACTCAAATCATCATATACAAGTTTTTCTGAATATGTGGTTTCCCTGGTGGCTCAGAGGAGCGAGTTCACCTGCAATGCACTAGACCAGGGGTAGATCCCTGGGCCAGAAGATCCCTTGGAGAAGGAAAGGGCAACCCATTCCAGTATTCTTGCTTGGGAAATCATTTGGATAGATGAGCTGTGTCTGGAGAGCTCTAGTCCATGGGGTAACAAAAAGGTGGACATGACTGAGAGAGTAACATTTTCACTATTTTCAATATGTACAAGCACTTTATGCCTACCTCCTATGTTGTTACACAAAATGTCAAATTGCATGTTCAACGGTCAGGACTTTTTAAAAGTTATCATTTTGCTGCCTCATCAAGAATGGCAGATAAAATGGCTTTTTTCTTTAAACTGCAACTGTGCTGACTAAGGAATACATTTGGGGCTACCATCATATTTTGTTCCAAGGGGCCTCATCTTACCCATTAGTGTCTGGGCACCTTTGGTTTAATAACAACTCAGTGAACAACACAAAATATGTTTCTGGATCACTATGAATAGAGTTTTGCCTACCAGTCTCCTTGAGATGTTCTTAGTGATGCAAAGGACCCAGATCTCCACTAAAATAAGTAGATGTTCATTAAATGACACCATTAGATAAAAAATTGAATACAGGCTAGGAGAAGCTATGATTGGAGTATTAAAGTACTGACCATGTACTTGAATATGAACTTCCAGATGTTCAAGCTGGTCTTAGAAAAGGCAGAGGAACCAGAGATCAAATTGCGAACATCCGTTGGATCACTGAAAAAGCAAGAGAGTTCCAGAAAAACATCTACTTCTGCTTTATTGACAACACCAAAGCCTTTTACTGTGTGGATCAAAACAAACTGTAGAAAATTCTTCACGAGAAGGGAATACAAGATCTCCTGAGAAATATGTATGCAGATCAGGAAGCAAGAGTTAGAACTGGACATGGAACAACAGACTGGTTCTAAATCAGGAAAGGAGTATGTAAAGGCTGTATACTGTCACCCTGCTTATTTAACTTCATGAGAAACGCTGGGCTGGAGGAAGCACACGCCAGAATCAAGATTGCCGGGAGAAATATCAATAACCTCAGATACGCAGATGATATAACCCTTATGGCAGAAAACGAAGAAGAACTAAAGAGCCTCTTGATGAAAGTGAAAGAGGAGAGTGAAAAAGTTGGCTTAAAACTCAACATTCAGAAAACTAAGAATACGGCATCCAGTCCCATCACTTCATAGCAAATAGATGGGGAAGCAATGGAAACAGTGACAGACTTTATTTTGGGGGACTCCAAAATCACTGTGGACGGTGACTGCAGCCATGAAATTAAGACACTTGCTCCTTGGAAGAAAAGTTATGACCAATCTAGACAGCTTATTAAAAAACAGACACATTACTTTGCCAACAAAGGTCCATCTAGTCGAAGCTATGGTTTTTCCAGTAGTCATGTATGGATATGAGAGTCGGACTATAAAGAAAGCTGAGCATCAAAGAATTGATGCTTTTGAACTGTGGTATTGGAGACTCTTGAGAGTCCTTTGGATTGCAAGGAGATCCAACCAGTCCATCCTAAAGGAGATCAGTCCTAAATATTCACTGAAAGGACTGCTGCTAAAGCTGAAACTCCAATACTTTGGCCACCTGATGCGAAGAACTGACTCATTGGAAAAGACCCTAATGCTGGGAGATTGAAGGCAGGAGGAGAAGGGGACAACAGAGGATGAGATGGTTGGATGGCATCACTGACTCTACGGACATGAGTTTGAGTAAGCGCCAGGAGTTGGAGATGGACAGGGGAGCCTGGCATGCTATAGTCCACAAGGTCACAAAGAGTCAGACACGAATGAGCAACTGAACTGAACTGACCATGTACTTGGATGAAGAATCATAAAAAGCTATAATTTTTATGATTTTGGTTAACATTCACTTCAGCCTTTGCCTTTAGTTTTTGTATTCCTAGGGTGTTTCTGCTTTATTTTACTAAAACAGGCTCATACTATACGTTTTAGTTTGTACCTTTTCCTTCCTAGTAGCCTAGGGACTACTAGGTAAAGGATAGGGAAGCCTGGCTTGATGCAGTCCATGAGGTCGCAAGAGTCAGACACAACTTATCGACTGACCAACAACAGTTTATCAAGTAAGTTATATCAACTATAAGGCACAAATAAAATTGTTTAGGCTACAAAAAAAAAAAAAGAACCACCACCTGCCTAGATGGATAATCCCAACACGTCAGTCCACCTCACTGGACCTCAGTGTCCCCATCTATAAAATCAGAGATTTAGCATTAAAACTAAAAACTGTATGATTCCATATAAGATCATATATTCCTATACTGATAATCATCCACCAAACCTCATCCTAGACAGAACTTAAAACCATTTATGAAGAGGCACGAGAAAAAAGTATAGAAGCATCTCAAAGTAGTGTCATTACCCGTTGCCTCAGAGAAGAATGGGAAATGCACAAGAGTTGTGGGTTAGAACGCAGAAGTAGCCACAACTGCCTTGAGGTCTTCGGATGACCTGAACACGGTTCTCAGGAGACTACTCCAGATGTCTGGCCTTATCAACAAAATGAAGCATGAAACGCAACTGCTTGATTCACTTGACAAGCTCCCCACCTCTCACTGTCCTGATAAAGCAAAACACTGGATAAAAGAACTCAATTCTGTCTTGGCCTCACAGAAATAAAATACAAAAACAGCCTTTTTGCCTATAATTTGCTTCATGGTTCTAGGGCTCTCAATTTTTCAGCATTAGTAATAATCCAGTGCAATCTGCATTCTTGCAAGCAATTAGAAATAATGAGAGCTTCTCATTTAAGGCAATTTGGTCATTATTATTATGATTCCTTACCATCCATTTGAGGAAAATCAATACTTTTCAAAACACAATAATAAAACTTTCTCTCCTAGTAGTCTTCTGATTTATTTAATATATAGATTTTCAAAGTATGGCCTCTGAAATATTAACAGGAAAATTCAAAGATGAGGAGCTTCAATAATTAAGCTCCTGGATGAAGCACCCAGAGATGGGGACGATGTCACCAGGTCCCGGGTGGTGGTGGAGGCTGTTTGATGTGTGCCTTCCTTTGAAGAGGGGATAAACCTTCAAATTCTCTGTGGCACTAAGGCACTGTAAATATTGATTTGCCTCTCTAGATAAGGGGCCTTTTAAATAAGTGAGAAAATGGAACATCTAATAACAAATTAGAGAAAATACTTAAAGGTCAGATATATACATTTTTAACAGTTATACATCATACCCCTACTCCTAATTCGTTTTCCCAATGTTTCTCATCTTTTACTCTTCCAGTGATTTTTAAATCATTTAACCACCCAAGGCAACGAAGAAACCTTTTCCAAGAAGACAGACACCAGCCATCAATGTATTTAATCAAATCTAAAAATAATACGCAGTTGACACACATATTAGAACTTATGATGCAAGCAGCAAAATTATGCTTCATGCAAAATGAAAACCAACTCCACCATCTTTGGCAATTATACATTTCTTAAAGACACATATCACAGTGAAGAGAGAAGTTATTAACACAAGCCATGGAGAGAAAAACATGACCTCAGAGTTGCCACTTTCCAATATAAGAGTCCCCCCTTTTTTAAAGGTATTTATCTGTATTTCACTTACTGAGATAAAATCCTTGGAAGAAATCTGAGGAAAGGCAAGATAGGAAACAAGCTTGAAAAAACATTAGATGACTCAGAGAGAAGGACATAAAATGAATTTTATTACCCTGTTATCATACACACACACACACACACACACACACACACAATTTACAAGTTATAAATAAAGAATACTATAGCTGGAAGGTGTCTGAGAGATAAATTGAAAGATCACATTTACAGATGAGTGCACTGAGTCCAGAAAGAGACTGTAGGGCTGGGTCAAAGGTTACACTGCTCCTCTGAGCCTAGCTGTCCCTGGAGTGCTTGTCAATGGACTCCCCATCCCGTGTCACTTGGATATGATCACACTGCTATCCAGGAAGAATTAAGACGTGTCAAAGCCACCACAGTATGCTTATCCTTCACTAGAAATAACAGGAGATTTCTTGGGAAGACTGAGTTTAAAACCCATAGATAAGAGGATGAGTTCAAAGGTCCCACTGAATCTTAGATACATATGAGGAAGGGAGAGAGACTCAAGAGGGAAATAAGTATTCAGTGTATCATGTGAACATTTACAAAGACAAACCCAAAAATTTCTCTGAGGCATATGACATTGGAATCATTAGGATTCCCATTCTGGAAAAAAAAATAATACACCCACCCTCATCAGGAACTTCCCAAATAGTCATATGAGTACAAGTAAATGGAGAGAAGTGAATAAGATCAATGGGTTGTCTCAATGTTGTTAGGATCTAAAACTTCAGTGTTTCAAAATCTTACCGGTGAGGGAAATGGACAAGGGATCTCTAGATATTATTTCTTACAGCTGCATGTGATTCTCAGTTCTCTCAATTTTAAATATTAAATAAAAGCCCCCTCCAAAAAAACAGAGAGCCCCAGGTTAAGATGTCTTGAGGTCTAGGCCTGTAGCCACCAGGACTGAAGACATCTTTCTAACCCCGTCTTCTAGAACAGTCTCCTCACCTCTGCACACAGCCACATGCCTTGCTGACTGTCCACACTGATGGCTCCCCGCAATGTGCTCCCAGCTCAGATGCCTCCATGTCTCCCCTCCTGGGCGGCCTCTGGCATCCACCCACCCCAGTCCTTACTGCCCAGGGGCCCCCCACAGCTGCTCCTCAAAGGGCACCAACTCCTCAAACCCGTCTGATCCAGCAGCAGATTCAGAAAGAGGCAATTAAAGGGAAGTTTAAAGGAAGGACAAACATACAGCAGGATTGAGGAAAAGCAGCGGGGGGCGAGGGGGGATAAAGTACCCGAGAGAGAGAAGTTGAGAGCATGCACGGGGAGCCAGGAGCAGGCAGGAGCTACTCCTGAGCTACTCTCCTGAGAAAACGAACACAAGCCGGGGAAGGACAGGAAAAGGTGTATGCTGCGGCAGGGAGGATTTTGTGTTATCGTGAGTGCTAACGTTTCCCCCCACAGATGAGTGCTGGGCCCTGGACACAACTTCTATTTCCAGGGACTGTCGCCCAGCTGGCGGGGAGAGCTCAAGGGTCAAGTCCAGCTCTGTCTGTCCTCGCTGCCTGATCCCAGGACCCGGAGCGGCCCCAGAAGAGAAAGTCCCTGATTCCTGCCACTCGTGGCAGCCACACTGTGAGGCCACTGCCCACCCTACCTGAACTTAGAACACTGAGGCCTTGGTACAGGAGGAGCCACCGGTGAGGTCAGAGCCTCTGTATGGCCATGTTTTCCATAAGTTTCTGCTTAAAGGGTCTTCGTCACATTGATTTGGTTGATTCGTGAATGTTAAACTCACAGCCAACAGGACTAAATCTCATGCCTGGCTGAAACTGAAATATGTATTTTCTCCATGAGGTACACCTGACTTGCTGGGTTTAGCAGCACAAAACTGCATTTTATATTCAGGGGGTCATTCTGAAAGGCAAGATCACCAACCAAAAGCACAAAAATGTGAAAAGCATGGCACCCAATAGACCATGAAAGGGACCTTGTTTACAGTATAAGCGCTGAAAAAGAGGCAGGGTCCTTGCTCACCATCAGCTGGAGATATATGCGTTGAGATTCAATAGTATTTGCAGGAACCTCCATAAAGAGTGAGGTCCAACTGTACCTTTTTCCATTAATATTTGTCGATTGAATAATCAACTCAGAAATCTTATGGACCAACCCCACTCCCTCCAAGTTCCTCTCCAGATGCTGCTCTCTTGTGTTTTTTCCTTGATAAGAAACTTTGGAGAATGAAAGCTGCTTTATCCTCACTTTTCCTTTAACCCACCCTCGTGTGGGTTAAAGCCTTCTCCCCACCAGCCCACAATACAGAACCATAAACCACCCTCTCTTCCTCAATGGATGCTTTTGACCACCAGTCCCCAGGGAGCTCAGTGTGCGGCACAGACATGGCTCTGCCCTCGTGGAGGCTGTGGTGCCATGGAGAGGGCAGATGAATCACCCAGCCCTGTGCAGGGTGACACAGTGCTAAAGGAGAAAACTGAAAGCCTCCAGGAGGGTGGAGGTGAGGCACTTTCTAAGAGCATCCTCGAAGCCTTCAGACAGAAGGGACAGCTCAATCTTTCCCTGGCATCCTTCCTCACTCTTGATGTCTCCTCTCTTAGGAAGCCACTAACCACAGCAGCAGCAGCAAGGTGCTCCTTTAATGGCCTGACCCCACCAGAATACCTCCCATGCTGGCACCCTGAGTTTGGGGGCCCGCGTCCCCTAAGCACGCTGCTCCTAGGAAATGACACCACACTTGTTACTGTCACAACTCCCCAGAGGGTCGCCTTGAAGAAGCATTTGCTGAACCAGCAAAGAAGTGAATAAGTCATCAGAACTGAAGGTTTGGGTTTGTCTGTTTGGGGTTTTGTTTCGTCGTGGAGATGGTACTGTTTGGCCAATGGGATGGAGAGAGAGGAAGAAAACACATAGCTAGAGAAAACTGCAGGGACAGAGGGCAGATGCTTCAGTTCAGTTCAGTCGCTCAGTCGTGTCCGACTCTTTGTGACCCCAGGAATCACAGCATGCCAGGCTTCCCTGTCCATCACCAACTCCCAGAGTTCACTCAGACTCACGCCCATTGAGTCAGTGATGCCATCCAGCCATCTCATCCTCAGTCGGCCCCTTCTCCTCCTGCCCCCAATCTCTCCCAGCATCAGAGTCTTTTCCAGTGAGTCAACTCTTCACATGAGATGGCCAAAGTACTGGAGTTTCAGCTTTAGCATCATTCCTTCCAAAGAAATCCCAGAGTTGATCTCCTTCAGAATGGACTGGTTGGATCTCCCTGCAGTCCAAGGGACTCTCAAGAGTCTTTTCCAACACCACAGTTCAAAAGCATCAATTCTTCGGTGCTCAGCCTTCTTCACAGTCCAACTCTCACATCCATACATGACTCCTGGAAAAACCATAGCCTTGCCCAGACAACAGACCTGAGCCGGCAAAGTAATGTCTCTGCTTTTGAATATGCTGTCTACATTGGTCATAACTTTTCTTCCAAGGAGTAAGCGTCTTTTAATTTCATGGTTGCAGTCACCATCTGCAGTGATTTTGGAGCCCCAAAAAATAAAGTCTGACACTGTTTACTGTGAGAAATTTGTGCAGCTAAAATGTAGCATTAAAGAAGTGATGGAGAAAGTGAACACCGGGGGGGAGCCCTGGATGAGCCAACCAGGGTCGTTTAAGTCAGAAATTTGTGCACACAACACACCTAGGGATCTTGTTACGACGATTCCACAGATCTTGGGTCATGGAAGATGAAATTCTGCATTTCCAGTGTGACCGTCACATCCAGGCTGCTGCTCCCGTCAATGCACTTGAAGACTCCACAGGGCTGTGTGTGTGCTCAGTCGCTCAGTCAGGTCCAGCTCTTTGCAATCCCATCGGCTATACCCAGGCTACTGGGTTGATGGGATTCTCCAGGCAAGAATACCAGAGTGGGTTGCCATTTTCTTCTCCAGGGGATCTTCCCAACCCAGGGATCGAACCCTCATCTTTCACATCTCCTGCATTGGCAAGGTGGATTCTTTACCACTATGCCACATGTTAAAACTTTCTTTAGCTGTGCTACAACATTCTGATGGGCTCTCATCAGCTCGTGTGTTCCTTGCCTCCAGCCCAGACCTCTGAATGCATGAATGCATCCTCTGCATATCACTCACAACACCTTTACTAAAGTACATGTCAGACGACACAACTCAGAGAGGTTGGTCCGGTGGGGTCACAAGACATCAGATTAAGCCCTGGCACCTCTCCACCCAGTGCTGAGATCCAGTTGGAGTGCCCTGAAGTGACCAGAGGCCACAGACCCCTCCATCCCTTCTTGTCCATTGTCTTGACCCCTCTATGAGCCTGGAGGGCACCTCCTTCTCTAAGGAGTCCCTAGGTTCTGAAAGCATAGTGAATCCACGCCTTGTGCTAATTTCACTGATTAGAACTAGTGCTCTCTTAACCCCTCTCCCTTGTTAATCTCAGAGGTCCCACCCTTAGATCCCAGCCCAGCAAATGTTTGCTAAAATGTTGTTGTATGAATGAATGTGACTACCCATCTATCTCCATCCTTTCACATTGACTGTCTCAAGTATTATAAGGGTAACCTTTTTAGCAAAGAAAAAACGGTTACAGA
>SJYA01002431.1:919433-958880 GCA_006410615.1 Neotragus moschatus | reverse complement strand
GGGGGGAAAGCGGGGGGTGGGGGTGGTTTCTGCCAGGAGAAGCTCAAAGAATTACGAACTGATATATTAGTGATAAACACTCCCATCAAGAATCTCAGCAACATTCTACCAACTATTTATTATTTTAACTCTGTACTATTGTTCCTCAGTGTTTGCTCTCCTCTCAGAATATTTGAGCCCGAGTAAATTTAAATTCTTCATATATAATTTTATATGTATATCTATCAGATCCCTTATATGCCTTCCACTGTACCAATTTAGTTCAACCACCATGTAAATTAAACTGTGAAATTATCAGTTTCACCTGACAAGTTATCTGTCTTTCAAAATTGATGTCACCTATTGATGGTTTCAGAGATACTCTAAATGCGCACTGCCCTTTCTCCTTTGACGTTTGTCTTCTATTATTTCATTAAGGATTCAAGTAACTCAGTAACTGTCAAGTTAACTTTTGATTAGCATTATTCTCTCATTCCTTTAATATTTTAACCTTTATTTCATAATACTCTACAAAAGTGTAATATTTTTCTCCTAACCAGGGACCAGCTTTTCACCTATTTCATGAGCCAACTTTCTATTCCTTAAGAATGTAATCCTTTTTATTATTTAAGTAAAGTACAACTTTCTGTTATATAAGGAAAAGTCCTCTATGTAAGTAGACTTTATTTCACGGGCATAGTAACCGTCATCAGCTACTTCACAATGACAAGGAACTCCTTTTTTAAGTTTTTTTTTTTTTTTTAATGTGGACTATTTTTAAAATCTTTATTGAATTTGTTATAATTTTGCTTCTGTTTTATGTTTCTGTTTCTTGGCCACAAGGCACATGGGATCTTAGCTGCCCAACAAGGGATCCAACCCACGCCCCCGACACTGGAAGGCAAAGTCTTAACCACTGGACCACGAGGGAATTTCTTAGCTAGAAGGGCCAGCTAAGAAGCCCTTCTTAGTGCCCAGATGGTAAAACTTGCACCAGAGTCTCTACACATCATTATGCTCATATATAGCTTCTTCATCTTGAACTTGAATCTTCATGGTACTAAAAGAAGGTATCAAAAGTCATTCATTCAATACAAATATCTGATAAGCACCTATTGTGTGCTAGGCACACTTCTAGTTGCTGCCAGTAAGTGATCCCTCAAGGACTATACACTCTGGTGATACAAATCACCAGAGATTCCTTGTCCATTTCCCTTACTAGTGATGAGAAGGACAATGGATAAACAAATAAGAACAGATAATGTCACGAGGTGATCAGTGCTGTAAAGTGAAGCTGAGGAAGGAATCCGGGGCTGGGGAAGGTGGAGAAATGCTAGTTTATCTAGGGGAGTCTGAAGGCAGCACTAAGAAAGCATTCAAACAGCTCATTATCCACTTTCCTGTCTTGAGTGTTCCAGTTTCAAATTAATTTCTTGCCACGAGCCTTATACATCCTGGCTATTCATAAAGCCATTTGGCCCTGGTTGCTGTAAGGCGGCAATAAGACTGGATATTTCTGAAACATATGGCCTCCTGTCTGTTTGTGTTACCTTCAAAGTGCAGAGATCTTTCAGAGCTAATCTAATCCATTCCTCGTTTTTCTTGAGGAAAGAATCATGTAAAAGTAAATACATCCTGATCATTTGTAATGAGCCAATTAAGTCTGTAATCACTAACACTCATTGAACATTTACTATGGGGTCATGTGTGCGCTAAGAATCTTACTGCATTAATTGATAATCTCCTCAGAACAAGGCTAAATACAGGTTACATTATTACTCCCACTTACTAAGTAGGGAAACTGGTGAAGCTAACCTACCACTAACTGGTGGAGACAAATCCAAGCCATGATAGTCAAGCCATGGAGAGCACACCCCTTTCCAGGAAGCATGGAGTCCTGCAACACCAAGAACTGAAAGATCAGAGCTCTGACTTCCCCGCCAACTGGGAAGAAGAGCAGTAAAAGCATGTGGGTTTGCTCAGGGATGCAGTAATACCACTGTCACTAAGCTAGTGGCTCCCCTGATGCTGGGATCTTTGCAATCCTTTCCATGGGTAAAAAGAAAGGTCATGAAAGAACTTCAGAATGAGACATTTCCCTTCAGCTAAGACAGGCAGATAAATGAGACTTTTAACTTCATCACAATTTTATCCTTAGGGGATTTGTGAGAATAAATGGGCAGTGGCACACACTAAAGTGGGGTGACATCATGGAGTGTGTGTGTGTGTGTGTGTGTGTGTGTGTGTGTGTGTGTGTGTGTAAAACTAAATGCTTCATGCTTATTATCTATGTAGGGAACACTGAGCGGGATTAATAGGTTCAATCTATATATTCACACAATATGTCACTACAACCTTGTGATGTAGGCTATATATTTGCCGAAAGACTCTTTTCAGTCAAATATGTAGTCTGTTTAGGGCAATAATGACTGAAATATACTAACAAGGGCTAATTCTCTCATCTGCAGCCTTGCTATAGCTGACCTTAATAAAAGGTCAGAAATGCAGGTCAGTACTATGGTCTTCCCATCCCCACCATGCTCTTGCTTGTAACTCTTTGAGTTACACCAATGGGTGCAAATAATCACTAGTCATTAAAAATANGTGTGTGTGTGTGTGTGTGTGTGTGTGTGTGTGTGTGTGTGTGTGTAAAACTAAATGCTTCATGCTTATTATCTATGTAGGGAACACTGAGCGGGATTAATAGGTTCAATCTATATATTCACACAATATGTCACTACAACCTTGTGATGTAGGCTATATATTTGCCGAAAGACTCTTTTCAGTCAAATATGTAGTCTGTTTAGGGCAATAATGACTGAAATATACTAACAAGGGCTAATTCTCTCATCTGCAGCCTTGCTATAGCTGACCTTAATAAAAGGTCAGAAATGCAGGTCAGTACTATGGTCTTCCCATCCCCACCATGCTCTTGCTTGTAACTCTTTGAGTTACACCAATGGGTGCAAATAATCACTAGTCATTAAAAATAATCTGGGAGTATCCTGTAAAATGTGGGTTCTTGGGCCCCCACAAAGAAATCCTGAAACTTGGGTCTAGGGTCTAGGACAAAGTCCAGTCATTACTTTTACAAGCTCTCCAGGAAATTATATCTGCAGCCAAGACGGGGAATCGCTGCTCTCGACTAGAGAGCACTGTACATCTAACCTGGCAGATCTTGTTAAAAATACAAATGCTGATTCAGTAGGTTCTGGGCAGGGCCGAGAGACTGCATTTCTAATAAGTCCAAGGCTGGTGCCTTGGACTAGGAAGACCCCGATCTGTGCTGCCAGGCAGGTAGCCACTAGCCACAGTGTGCAAAACATATCATCACAAGTTTTTACATATTAAATAATTCTGTCAGATACTGAATTTAGCTAAACAAAAATATAATTCAACAATCAGTAATTTTATACTCTCCGTTTTATTAAGTACTAATCACTAAGAAAGGATAAGATGTGAAATGGTCCTCCTGCATCTTTTTAATTTGAAAATGTTATAAAGAGAAAACAATCTTTCAACTTGTTAGATAGAGGGCAAATAACTTGCATTTTCTAAACTCTCATTGGACTTTTTAATGTAATATTTTCATGTTTATATTTGCATATTTGGAGAATCATAATACATGACCATGACTCCCCAAAGAAACAAATACTTACAGAAGAAATTTTTTTATTAAATTGATATATTTGGAACGAACCTATGTGACAATTCAAATCCTACTGCAATCTGTACACAACATAGAAAATTCCAATAGTAACGTGAGGTGGGGAAGACTCCTCTATTTATTATTTTAAGAAAACCAAACAACTGCTTGGCTGCTTTTTAATTGAGGCAATAAAGCATTTTAATATAGATAAAACATCTCTAATATTTAGGAAGCACTTTTCCAACTATAAAGTCACGAACTTTACCCATAACTCTGACAGCCTGACAAGCAAGCAAACAGAATTCAACCCAAGAGTAGTTTCCTAGGCAACAAGCACAGAGACGACCAATGAAAAAAATGAAAAGGAGAAAGACCACTGCAGCATTTCCAGTGAGCCTGAGAAATACATTTTAATTGTCAAAATGCCACAAAGACAACAATATTGAAAATCATTTCACTGAAAATGATTCAAAGCAGAAAGCCATTTTCATTACAACAAACGAGGTGTGGAAAAATAGAAAAATTAGGTCCCCTTCCTTTGCTCTGAATTAAGTGGGGACGGTGATCAATCTTGGTTGATTTTACAAAATTTATCTACATTAGTACAGATTTTGAATATGCCTCCTTAGTTTTCTCAACAAATGGGACCATACATTAATTCAACAGACAAAAGAAGAGAGTCACCCAGAAAGACGAGGTAGCACAGGATACAGGGTGCGTCTGAGCATCTTCTTTACAAAGACATGCTCATCTTACTGGCTTAGGTCTTCATTTAAACAGTAAACCACACACTTCACAAAGCAGATTAAAAAGCACTAGGCTGTCCATATTCTCACCTGGCTTCTGTTTCTTCATCTGTAACAAGAAGGGCTTGGATTCCATCGCAAAACCCTGTCTGGCTCTAACAGCTTTTGATTTTTAGAAATAAAGTATAGAAAGGCTGTTTTTTTTTTTCTAAAAGCACTAAGAACAAACAAAGGCTAGATTCTAAGCCATTTTAAAACTTTTTCTTCACAGGATGTAAACTTTGACAGCTAACCTTTAGAAAATAGTAGTGGGAATGTTCTACTACCCAGCTATTTAAATGTCTGCGTCTTACATCAGCTTCTGTGATGGCATTTGCTCTTACTTTTAGGTCAGGAACATTTACTTGGATTAACTAAAATGTGTTGGATGCTCAAAATCTATATTTTCACACAATGTGTCACTACAAGCTTCTGAAATAGTCTATATTTTTACCAAGAGTCTTTTCAGCCAAATGTTTAGTCAATTTAAGAACTTAGGTTGAATCGATCAACCAATTCAGGCAAAACTACCAATTTAGTAGCTGCAGGCAAATGTCACTGACATGTTTTTCTGATAATTCACCTTTCAATGATTGATAAATTAAGGGAATGAATAGCAAAATGATGCTTCCAAACAAGAATATGTTCACAGTTTTTCTTTTTTTCTCTTGTCTACCCAACAAAGTCAGATTAATACATTATAATTCATTCTCCAAAGCCAATCACCTACCCTTGAACTTCATTCATTAGATCCCTTTAATTTCTTCAGGAATCAGGTGCTTTCCTGAAATCAACTTGGGTATCTGGGTGCACTGGCATGCCTCCCTCTTTTTATATATACACACTTGTTCTCATATAAAAGTTATTACAATGAAAGAAATGTAAGTTACAACAGAAAAAGTTAATAATTCAAAAGCTGAGACAATACACATTCTGTGAAATATCAACACATATGTTGGTAAGTGGGGGCTTCCCTGGTATCTAAGCTGGTAAAGGACCGCCCTGCAATGCAGGAGATCCTGGTTCAATTTCTGGGTTGGGAAGATCCCCGGGAGAAGAGATAGGCTACCCATTCCAGTATTCTTGGGCTTCACTGGTGACTCAGACGGTAAAGAACACTCCTGCAATGCGGGAGACCTCGGTTCGATTCCTGGGTGGGGAAGATCCCCTAGGGGAGGCCATGGCAACCCACTCCATGGAGAATCCCCTGGAGAATTCTTCCCTGGAGAATCCCCATGAACAGAGAAGCCTAGCAGGCTACAGTTCATGGTGTCACAAAGAGTCAGACACGACTGAATGACTAGACACAGCACAGCACAGCATGCTGGTAAGTACATCCTTATAAATTAATTTCAGTCCACTTATAATTGCCTTACTTTTCCTTTTTACCTTACTATCTAGATTCTTCAACTGTCTACTCTTCAGAACACTGAACATCATTAAGCATCCAGAGAAATAAGCTCTTTAATACATGATACATATAAGCTCAGCTGAAAGAAAATTTAAGCAATTTGGCCATATAAAAGAAAAATGGTAAGAGTAAATCCTAAAAGAATCTCATGAGTAGACAGACTGAAATTATATGTCTGTCTGCGAGGAGTCTGACAAAGCCTGAACTTGATTAGGAAGGAAATGTTAAAAGATTTCTTTCCCTTTTCATGTGAGCTGCCAGGAAGCAAGCCCAAAGATTTGTAGATTTAACTACTATGTGATAGGTGGTATAGATATATAGATTATATACAAATAAAATTTTCTTTGTCTTGGTTTTCAACTTACATTTTCCTTTTTCACAATTCTCTATTTTTATTGTTTTTAGTGTTATTTTTAGAAATTCAACATAAATCCACATGTGCCAGATAATCAGAGAACATATCTAACATTACTGAGTCTGCACAGTATCAACATTATAATTATACAAAGGGAGATAAGCTTTAAAGTATCAAAATTAACAGGATACATACAACCAATTTATTCTAACATATCTATAACTTAATATGCTTAAAAAGTATATGTTGAAGAATCAGTTAATTGGCACTTATTTATTCCAAGCAACAATATTCCAATTAAGCATCACACATTTCACAAGAGACCTGGGACTGAATACAGGTCTTCCTTTATGAAAAAAAAAAAAAAAAGGTAACAGCAAATCTTTGAATCCTCAAGTTTGAAAAACTCTCATGTGCTCTAAAGCAAATTATGGGGAAAAAATTATCATGACCTAAGTGTAAGATCTTTACAAGGGATTAAACAGTGACTTGACAAGCCACAACTTTTTGTGCTTGCATTTCTAAAAAAAGAAATTCCTATTGAAAAAAAAAAATAGTATTCAGTATCTTTCAGAATTAATCATCAGATTCATTCAGAATAAACTGGCTATTAGAGAGCTGACTCCAAGTCAAAACCCTACTGAATTAAAACATCAAAAATAAAAATCAACTACGTTTTTAGGATAGCTAAGTCGTTGGAAAAGAGCAAGCAGGAGGAAAAAGAACCCTATGTTTGTGTCTCATCAGGATTAACTGGAGCCGGCTGACATGTACCACTAGGAAGGAGTGCATTGTCAGCTACGCTATGCATATCCAAGAATGGGTAAGCATCACACAGGGTTCAAAAATATGGTATGAAAATAAATGACAAGGATGACAGGAAAATGAACATTCATGGGAGAAGGAGATTATGCACGTTTTTAGTACAAACATGGCCAAAAATCTGAACATTCTCTTTCCCTTCTTTACCCGGATCCAGCACGGTGTCCAAATGTTGCTCATCTATATACTGATCTACCTGAAACACTCTCTTCCTCCCCCACAGACTGGTCCTAGAATTGCTCCAGGCCCCTCACAATTGGAACTATCTGCAGTAAATACCTATCAGACTTGCCTCATCCCACTGTTTTTAACCAAAATCAAAATGTGTGACTTGTCTGTGCTTCCACAAGGGATGTCAAGAGTTGGTTCAAATCATCTTATGAGAAAAAAATAAAGATGTAAGAAATTTTTGAGAGTTGGTCATTGAACAGAACTATTATTCAAAATCAAATTACATAAACTTATAATTAAATAGGGGCTTCCCAGGTGGGGCTCCTGGTAAAGAACCCACCTGCTAATGCAGGAGACCAAAGAGACATGGGTTTGAGCCCTCAGCTGGGAATGATCCCCTGCAGAAGGACATGGCAACCCACTCCAGTATTCTTGCCTGGAGAATCCCATGGACAGAGGAGCCTGGTGGGCCACAGTCCATAGCAATGCAAAGGGTTGACACTACTGAATGACTAAGCACGCATGCATATACAATCACAGAGGAATCCTCACCTAGTCCTGATGCTCTGACTTACCTGAGGTTAAGGTTAGATACAGCATCTATTCTGTATCATGATCATGTTTAAATGTTTATGAATTTATTTTTGGCTTCTCCAAAGCTTGTGTTTTCTTTCATAATCCTAATATTTAGAGACCCAAAAAAAAAAAAAAAAATGCCCATAAGAGACTAGGTTTTCGAATCCTGTATGAATTAAAGTTGAAGACACCAAACTTCCAATCGCCTATATGTATTTCCCAACAGAGAACAATTTGCAGTACCCTGTATTTGTTTTCCAGTAGAAAGATACTCCAATTGATAGCATCCTTCTTCTTTCAAACCTTTGCAGAAATTGTTGATCCAGAGGGTCACCAAGAGTCAGACACAACTAAAGCAACTTAGCACACACACATGCATGCATAATTAAATAGATTATATTAAAAGACTCCAATATTTTGGGGCTTTCCTTGTGGCTCAGCTGGTAAAGATTCCATCTGCAATGTGGGAGACCTGGGTTGGATCCCTGGGTTGGGATGACCCCCTGGGGAAGGGAAAGGCTACCCACTCTAGGATTCTGGCCTGGAGAAATCCATGGACTATACAGTCCATGGGGTCGCAAAGAGTCAGACACGACTGAGTGACTTTCACTTCAAAACACATCACTTTCCAAGTCCTTTACAACAAGCTGTTATGAATGCTTGTGGTACACTGATGCATCTGTATGGTGGAAATACCATATAGTAGTGCATCTCTCACCCATTCTGTGCTCAGAGACATGGCTCTGGGAACATAAAACTGGCCAGTGAGAATGTTTACACCACGGAAATGGGCAAATGCCACAAGCCAGGTCTTTGGTTTTCAGAGACACAGCTGTTAAAAGGTTACCAGCACAGCAGTAGATCTGCAGAACCAGACAAATCCTCTTTTCCTAGAATCAAGAAAAGCAAAAGACACCACAGGACTGCACTGTGAGTCTGTGCGACCAGGAAAGACCATGGGAGAAACTGTGACTTCGAGCAGAGTCCTGAGAGAGAAGTCGAGGTGAGGCAGATGAGCAGCAAGGACAGAGAAACAGCTTCACCATACTTGTGGGGAAGCAGGGAGCTTGGGGCCCTGAAGGCCTGAGACCCAGCCATGAAACTCAAGCAAGGGAACTTGTTATAGGCTAAAAACGATACACACAAGACAGCTTTTGCAAACTTTACCAAAACTTACTGATGTTCAGTTCAGTTCAGTTCAGTGGCGTCCAACTCATTGCCACCCCACGAACCGCAGCACGCCAGGCCTCCCTGTCCATCACCAACTTCCAGAGTCCACTCAAACCCATGTCCATTGAGTCAGTGATGCCATCTAACCATCTCATCCTCTGTCATCCCCCTCTCCTCCTACCTTCAATCTTTCCCAGCATCAGGGTCTTTTCCAATGAGTCAGCTCTTCGCATCAGGTGGCCAAAGTACTGGGGTTTCAGCTTCAACATCACTCCTTCCAATGAACACCCAGGACTGATCTCTTTTAGGATGGACTGGTTGGATCTCCTTGCAATCCAAGGGACTCTCAAGAGTCTTCTCCAACACCACGGTTCAAAAGCACCAATTCTTCGGCACTCAGCTTTCTTTATAGTCCAACCCTCACATCCATGCATGACCACTGGAAAAACCATAGCCTTGACTGGACGGACTTTTGTTGACAAAGTGATATCTCTGCTTTTTAATATGCTGTCTAGGTTGGTCATAACTTTCCTTCCAAGGAGTAAGCGTCTTTTAATTTCATGGCTGCAGTCACCATCTGCAGTGATTTTGGAGCCCAGAAAAATAAAGTCAGCCACGGTTTCCACTGTTTCCCCATTTATTTACCATGAAGTGATGTTATTGATGTTAAGTATCGGGAAGCCATGGAAGGTTTTGAGGCACTGGGGTGAATGGATGAGATGTGGGGGTTACAACAATCACTCCTGCTATTGCAGAATGGACTGCAAGGCTGCCCTACAGAGGATGAGGAGAGAACAGCCATAGATGGGCCCAGGAGCTCTGCTTTCCTGACAACAGGGCACTAATAGCAAAACCTTGAGCATGTAGGTCTTTGTTTATTATTTAAATGCATGCTCAACTAATAGAGGCACTATTAACCACATACAAGAAATGGTAAATTCTTGAATACAATAAAGTAAAAAATAAACTAACGATAAGTTCTAATATTCTGTTTCCCTACATCCCCAGTCATGACCCCACTGCAGAGACCACCAGCAGCACCATCCTTGGGAGCTCAAAGGCAGGTCGTGAAGTCACAGAACCTGGTGAGGCTGTGAGAGCTGGGGACAGTACCACCCTCGGTGACAGTTACAACAGGCCTCTCCAAACTCCAACATCCCTGGCCAAGGCCACATTCCCCTAGAGTGCCCACCAGAGATGGCACAGGGATCTGGAGCCATCCTCTGGCCACTTACTTTCACCAGGGGCACAGATAGCATCAAATTCACTAACTGAGTTCTTCTTCACAACTTGAACAATAAAAATAAAAAAAAAAAAAATGAAAACACTGGTTGCTGATCATGATAAAACACCCTGGATTCCTTTTGAGGGACTCCCTACAAATACCAGCATGCTGGCAGCTCTGTGTTCTGGCATCTACTGAGAGCCAAGCAGAATGTCCACCAATGCTTCTGAAACCTGCCAAGGACGACCTCGTCACACTCACAGTTACAGTGCCCAGGGAAACAGGACAGAGTCCTTTTTTTTTTTAACCCCAGCTGCGCCTCACAGCTTGCAGGATCTCGGTTTCCCAATCAAGGACTGAACCTGGGTCCTGGCAGTAAAAGCATGCAGTCCTAACCACTGGACCACCAGGAAACTCACAACACCAGTCTTACAGTTACCATAAAACTTCACCACCCAAATAAAGGAAACCTGGAATTGCCATAAACAACCTATGCTGACTAGTACGACTACAAAGACTCACTCTCAAATAATCAAATCATCAGACACTTTGAGGCACCACTTTGAAAACTGAAATTAGACCAGGATGCTCTTAATTTTAACTCATTTTTAGGCTTAGCAAAATAAAACCAATGTACCCACACAGCAGTCTCTGAATACCTTTCCCTATTAAAAGGACAAGGCTGCTTCAGGAAGTGACTGATTGCGGATGTGGGGCAGAAAATATACAAGATAAGCATGGAACACATTTCATGGCAGAAAGCGAGGATGGGGTCATGAAGGGCTCTCAGGACCCAGCTTAGAGAGGTCACATCGCTACAAATACGGATGATCTGAACAATAACAGAACAGACAGAAACAAGAACTATACTAGAGTTTATGAGTTCTTGTGACTTTTTTAAAGAGGGAAACAGGAAAAAATGAAACCAGGAGAATGCCAGCCAAAAAAAAAAAAAAACACAACCATGTTATTGTGGAAACTAATATAGAGACAGAATTAGGTATTTGGTCTGTTCTTCTTGGACATAGGGTATCTCAGAGTAACAAACCAGTTGACAAAAAGATTAACTTTATAGAAATAATGTGGCCAATAAGTGAAAGAACTGGAATATCAACATGCTGCAAACATTAAAAAATAATAATAATAATGGATCTAAGCAAAAATTACCAATGCTGTTAATATCACAAAATGAGAACCAACAACCAGGCTATATGTGTCTTCTGAGCGAACCATACAACAGCACCCAGAGACACTGTTGTCAGGGAATCAAACCAGAAACAAATCAAGACACCGCATCTAGTAACTAGCAGGTTACGAGAAGTGCAGGGTACATGAGGATACAGCAGATGTCCCAGGGATGCTGCTGTTCAGTGTTCAGTCCCTCAGCTGGGTCTGACTCTTTGCAGCCCCACAGGCTGCAGCACAGCAGGCTTCCCTGTCCATCACCATCTCCCAGAGCTTGGTCAAACTCATGCGCATTGAGTCGGTGATGGCATCCAACCATCTCTTCCTCTGTCGTCCCCTTCTCCTCCCGCCTTCAATCTTTGCCAGCACCAGGGTCTTTTCTAATGATGGGTTTGGCAGAGGAAAACCATAGGAAAAACAGTCCAAGGAATAAACTGCAGTGTATGTGCTTGTGTGCATATACTCATACCCATGTATAGATACATGCAGACACACACACAGAAAGAGGAACTCACAGACCAAAAGAAACATCAATCAGATGTAGTGTGTGGATTTTCCCAAGATGCTGATTTAAACAAGCCAAATAGAAAAACTACATTTACAAAATAGAGTAATTTTAANGGGATCTGGAGCCATCCTCTGGCCACTTACTTTCACCAGGGGCACAGATAGCATCAAATTCACTAACTGAGTTCTTCTTCACAACTTGAACAATAAAAATAAAAAAAAAAAAAATGAAAACACTGGTTGCTGATCATGATAAAACACCCTGGATTCCTTTTGAGGGACTCCCTACAAATACCAGCATGCTGGCAGCTCTGTGTTCTGGCATCTACTGAGAGCCAAGCAGAATGTCCACCAATGCTTCTGAAACCTGCCAAGGACGACCTCGTCACACTCACAGTTACAGTGCCCAGGGAAACAGGACAGAGTCCTTTTTTTTTTTAACCCCAGCTGCGCCTCACAGCTTGCAGGATCTCGGTTTCCCAATCAAGGACTGAACCTGGGTCCTGGCAGTAAAAGCATGCAGTCCTAACCACTGGACCACCAGGAAACTCACAACACCAGTCTTACAGTTACCATAAAACTTCACCACCCAAATAAAGGAAACCTGGAATTGCCATAAACAACCTATGCTGACTAGTACGACTACAAAGACTCACTCTCAAATAATCAAATCATCAGACACTTTGAGGCACCACTTTGAAAACTGAAATTAGACCAGGATGCTCTTAATTTTAACTCATTTTTAGGCTTAGCAAAATAAAACCAATGTACCCACACAGCAGTCTCTGAATACCTTTCCCTATTAAAAGGACAAGGCTGCTTCAGGAAGTGACTGATTGCGGATGTGGGGCAGAAAATATACAAGATAAGCATGGAACACATTTCATGGCAGAAAGCGAGGATGGGGTCATGAAGGGCTCTCAGGACCCAGCTTAGAGAGGTCACATCGCTACAAATACGGATGATCTGAACAATAACAGAACAGACAGAAACAAGAACTATACTAGAGTTTATGAGTTCTTGTGACTTTTTTAAAGAGGGAAACAGGAAAAAATGAAACCAGGAGAATGCCAGCCAAAAAAAAAAAAAAACACAACCATGTTATTGTGGAAACTAATATAGAGACAGAATTAGGTATTTGGTCTGTTCTTCTTGGACATAGGGTATCTCAGAGTAACAAACCAGTTGACAAAAAGATTAACTTTATAGAAATAATGTGGCCAATAAGTGAAAGAACTGGAATATCAACATGCTGCAAACATTAAAAAATAATAATAATAATGGATCTAAGCAAAAATTACCAATGCTGTTAATATCACAAAATGAGAACCAACAACCAGGCTATATGTGTCTTCTGAGCGAACCATACAACAGCACCCAGAGACACTGTTGTCAGGGAATCAAACCAGAAACAAATCAAGACACCGCATCTAGTAACTAGCAGGTTACGAGAAGTGCAGGGTACATGAGGATACAGCAGATGTCCCAGGGATGCTGCTGTTCAGTGTTCAGTCCCTCAGCTGGGTCTGACTCTTTGCAGCCCCACAGGCTGCAGCACAGCAGGCTTCCCTGTCCATCACCATCTCCCAGAGCTTGGTCAAACTCATGCGCATTGAGTCGGTGATGGCATCCAACCATCTCTTCCTCTGTCGTCCCCTTCTCCTCCCGCCTTCAATCTTTGCCAGCACCAGGGTCTTTTCTAATGATGGGTTTGGCAGAGGAAAACCATAGGAAAAACAGTCCAAGGAATAAACTGCAGTGTATGTGTGTGTGTGCATATACTCATACCCATGTATAGATACATGCAGACACACACACAGAAAGAGGAACTCACAGACCAAAAGAAACATCAATCAGATGTAGTGTGTGGATTTTCCCAAGATGCTGATTTAAACAAGCCAAATAGAAAAACTACATTTACAAAATAGAGTAATTTTAATACTAATATCTGGAGAAGGCAATGGCACCCCACTCCACATGACATAGCATTAAGAAAGTATTATATAAGGTTATATATTTAAAGTTTTACTTTTTAGAAATAAACACAGTACTGAAATATTTTCACAAGGAATTATATAAGATCTAGAACTTACTTTGAAATAATGCTATTTGAGGAAGTACAGATGAAACAAGACTGGCCACCAATTGATAATTGTTAGAATTGAGAATGAGGCATGGCATTTCCTTACACTGTTCTCTTTAATCATGTATGTGCTTAAAATTTTCTATGATGAAAAACTGAACAGAAGACAAGTGACCTTGCAAAATTGAAAATTATAAAGACAAGTGAAAATAAGCAATGCAATGAAAATAAGCAATGCAATGATACTGAGTAATAGTCTTTTTTTCTCAATTAGTATTAAATTTTTTTTAAAGCTATGCAAAGTCGCATATTCATCATGACATTTTGTTAATATTTTGTGTACTACAATTGAATGTATCTCCTCTGAACAGACTGCAGACTTTACGCATTTATTCAGAAGAGGCTCGGTTTCCCCGAAAAGATTTGCTAAGTCTCTTAAAATGCTGCTTCTCACAAATTACAGGGCTAAGAAGCAGCAAGAAGTTTAACAACATGATTAGTGGGTCCAGGTGTGGCCCCTGAACCCCATTTACTCAGCTGTGCCTTGATTTTGAAAAGGTAAGGAACAAGTGCTACTGTAGTCTGATTTCTCCCATTTTTCAGAAAGATGAAGCACATTTGATCAAAATCAATGTACAGATATAAAGCAGCTGCATTTTCCCATCACACACCTAGCAGATCTTTTCAAGCAGCAATGGAATGACAGACAGTAAGTAATGGTAGAGAAGTGAAAAATATTCTTACATTATTTTGATGTCTTAAAGTTTATTATGAGAAAATGCTCAAAAAGGTAATAGTTACCAATATAGTTAGCAGATGAGTAGACAGGAAAAAATAATCAAAATTTTCAAATATGAGTAGCATAAAAACTTAAAAGCTTGGAACCCACAAAAGTTGAAAGCAAATTATAAAAACCAGTCACAAGTAGACAGAGAATCTTCACTGTTTATTAGCTTCATCTGATTAATAACTTCCTCAAAAGTCTGATGTGTACTTATGTCAAGGGCAGAGTTTATGAGAGTAAATGAAGAAAAAAATCTAGGCAGGCATTTCATTTATTTAGAAATGTAACATAGTCATCATACATTAAAAAAAAAACAAACTGTCCCATTAGTTTTATGAGAAATATCTTCATGTTATGTAATATTCTTTAATATTGCTATGGACATTTGAAGTTAAAAAGCCCATATTAAAATTTAGTTTTCTGTCAGTCAAACAAGGCAATACTTGTGAAAATACAAAAACAAAGACAAAGAATCACTGCAAATCACACATAGACACACACCTTCTCCAGACATGTGTAGTATCCACTGTCATGACAGTCCTGACTCTTGCATACAAAAGTAGATTCCACACATCAACATTTGTGTTACCCATGAGAGTGAAGCATCACTTGCTGTAAATAAGTAAATAGGAATCAAGGTCTACCATAGCCAAGTTCCAGAGAATAAAACTGCGCCACTAACAGTTACTCTATTTGTAGCTCAAAATGTTTTTGCCCCTAGGTATTATACTCTGTCTTTCAAATTGGTAAGGTAACCACAAATACGAAACCATCTATAGCTGAACCAGACTTCTCGTCTGAAACAATTAAGTCTTATAGTAAGATGTAACACACATGCAGGGATTCATTATGTCTTGATAATAAAGGAAGTGAATGAAGATGGATGGTGTAACCACCAAACAGAGAGTGGTCATTTTAGATGCGTCTTCAGTAGATATTTTTTCTAATTAAGGGTCTCAATTTTCTACACTAATAGAGGACTGGATCAAGCATATCCAATTGAGGATATAAATGCAGAAAACTGAAAGTGTTAGTCACTCAGTCGTGTCTGACTCTTTGCAACCCCTGGGCTGTAGCCTGTCAGGCTCCCCTGTCCAAGGAATTCTCCAGGCAAGAATAATGAAGTGAGTTGCCATTCTCTTCTCCGGGGGATCTTCCCCACTCAGGAATCAAACCTGAGTCTCATGCATTGCAGGCAGATTCTTTACCAACTGAGCCACCAGGGAAGCCCCACACATGACTATTTGCAAACTTTTCATATAAATTTACAGTCTTTGAGAATGTAGGAATATTGAAATATATATAAAATTGTGTTCAGTTGCAAATGTTATCAAACATTTCCTCAGTGTAAAAAAAAAAGTCCTATTAAAGGAATGTTAGCCCTTGTAAATAAAATTAAGAGATCAAATACACATTTAAACTTGGATCAGTTGAAATTTTATGTTCAAAGTTATAAAGAGCCTTTTATCACATTTCATTATGCAACAACTGAACTGCCAGAGAGGTACATAAGCAGTTACAAAATAAAGCAGCGTATCAGGAAACCCAGAAACAGGAAAGAGCACTGTGTTTTAGAAAATGTTTCTTTCTTTTAAAAAAAATTTAGTAAATGCCTAACAATCTGCTTCTTTACAAGCAAACAAATGAAGAAGATGCGGTAACACAAAATAAAAGGTCTTTAGATGAACAAGCCCATGAAGGGTTATTAGAGGTGGTCTTCAGTCACTTCAGGTTTCCTTGGTGGCTCAGACGGTAAAGCGTCTACCTGCAATGCAGGAGATCAGGGTTCGATCCCTAGGTCGGGAAGATCCCCTGGAGAAGGAAATGGCAACCCACTCCAGTATTCTTGCCTGGAAAATTCCATAGACTGAGGAGACTGGTAGGCTACAGTCCATGGGATCGCAAAGAATCGGACACAACTGAGCAATTTCACTTCACTTCAGCCACTTCAACACCTCTGTTCAAAGTAGAATTGTTAGAAACTAGGAGAGCTCAAGAATATGAACTGAAGGTGAGGTGATACGGAGGTTCAAGAATGAAAATTACATCTAACACTCACAAGTTCCATCAATTTATGTAACCATCCTAGAAGCCATGCAGATCTTAGTTCCTTAACCAGGGATTGAACCTGTGCCTTCAGTAGTAGAAGCATGGACTCCTAACCACTGGACCACCAGGGACGTCCCAGTGACTGATCACTGACCTTGCTTGTGCCTTCCATTCCCAACTTCCTGACTCTGGTTACGAAAAGAATAGTTATTATCCAGCATTAGTAGATAACCCTATATTACTTATGCAAACTGATCACCAGCTGGTTTTTGTTGTTCTAAATCATAAATCTTTAGGCTATAACATCTCTGCCAAGCAAGAGAATATTCTTTTCCAATGCATTAACACAAATTCTGTATTTGAAATAAATACTTCTCAAGCTGATCTAAATAACAAATTAACCAGTAGATCAGCTATGGCACAAATTGACGTTTTAATTAAATGTGATGATGGGTTGACGAATCTAGCAGTAGTATGAAATGCCCTTTGGTTCCTGCTCTTTCCATGTTACGGTTAGCCCTAGACAGATCCAGCTGCAATCTTCCATCTTTGAACACATGAATTATCTCTACAAAAATGATTGTTTTCCTGAAGGTACATGCTACACCTATACTCCTTCCTCATATAACCTCAGAAAGTATCAGCTATATATGTGTGTGTGTGTGTGTATTGGATAAGTTCATTCGAGTTTTTCCAAAAGAGTGTATGGAAAAACCCAACGAACATTTTGGCCAACCCTAACCAATACAAACACTTATTACTATGGTACCACTATAAAGACAAGAAAATGACACTTATATAATACTGTCGAAACAGAACTGCAGCCCAGGCAACAAGCTGTCATTGCTGTATTTACCCTTGACTCTGTAGAGAGCTGATAAAGAACATATCGAGATTGCTTAATCTTCAGAACAGATAGAAAACACAGGGGGATGTAGAAAAATGTAGAGATATAAAGCTTTCTACAAATTTTAGAGAGAACACAAACGGAAAGGCATTCCACTGAGGAACAAGCAGGGTGACAGCATCTGAGAATAAGACAGGTCTATGGTCTGGATCATTTTTGAGACCAAGCGAGGGAAACAGGAGGGTTTGGTAAATGGATGCACAGTCCCCTTTTTGCTGTTATGGAAATTCTGGATTCATTTAAGTCCTGTCAAATGCAACAGGAGAGAACTACAATAACAAGCATCAGCTCTAAGCCACAGAAAGTGCTGGATAGACATGATCTCATCGTAAGAAGGGGCTGTCCTCTCTCGTGTGTCTGGGACCACAAGCACTCATGCTACTATGCCCACACACTACAGCACCCAGACTCTTTGTTAAGGAGAAAGATAATTTGCTGAAATGTAGGCAACGAAGTGGTAAATAATAATTATCTTAAACGTCAATATAAATGAAATTTGTAAATGTAAAATAATTTAATGAATTCATACAGAGATTTAGACATGTTAGTTTTTCTTCAAAACGTGGCCACCACAGAGATCACTAGCTTTCCATTCCAGGGAAAAGGCAGAAGGGGAAATCATCCTGCCTCTGGGTCCCTCCCCATTTGCGGCTCATACGAGGATTCTGAGAGATGAAGTTGGTCTCTAGCTGCAGACAGGGGCAAACAGGATGAGGAACACAAGGCCATTTCTGACATTAAAAGCAATGAAAGAATAAATAAGCAAACACAGTTTCAAGAAGAGCTATCTATACAAGAGATCTATATCAAGTGCAACAAGAAGAGAAGAAAAGATGTTACATGCCAGGCTTTCATGCTGACAAAATAATCCACATATGGATCTCTCTGTGACATCCGCTAATAGAAAAAAGAATCTAGATACCTGGTTAGAATGGAGGATGAAAATGAAAAAGAAAGCTTGTTTACAATCCAATTGTGTCTGCTCAAACATTTCATACAATTATTTTCTCTCTCTAATGCACTTCTTATTGTGATGTGAAAATGGGCTTTCTTGCTTCAATTTAAATTGTACTTTCTTAACGTATTCATAGCTATACCACTTTTACCAATTTTCAAGTGTCAGTAACTGTTTCTGTACCCGATAAACAGATAAACATTGGGCACATAAGGTATATTCCCATACAAAGACAAGAGTACAAAGCAAGACTTTAGGGTCAAATAAAATATAGTAGCCAAGGACGAAAAGAAGTGAAGGATACAGACGTGACTGGACCATGGGGAAATCTTGGGCTTGGGGGTAGGGAGAGGTGGGAAATCTGTAAAACTCTCCTTCCCTAGATTTCAGCAGGTGCGACAGACAAAGAGAGCTCCATGCACAGGTGTCCAGTTCTCTAAGGTTAGGGTTCGGAGACCACACACAGGCGGCACTGTGAACCCTGCAGGAAACCTTTTCACTGACCAAGGATCGCCTGCTAACTACAGTCCAAAGTCCAGCTGACCACCCGAGGCAGAGAGTTTCTAAAATATACTCTTCCTCCCCATGGTCCACAGTCATCGCTAACAGTAAAATATTGTACACATGTGATGTGTGGAGGGTTTTTTTTTTTTAATTTAGTACTTCACAGAAATGCAATTAAGCAATGTAGTAAACAAGTGGTTATTCTGCTGAAAGACAACTGGGAAATACTGGTGTCAGACAGGAAGTGCGCCAGTGCTCTGACTCCAAGTCTCGTATATCGAAATGTCACACAGGGACCTTGGTGTACACTAAGTATCCATGCATCTTCAGCAATAACTCCACTTGTCTTGAAAGTGAAGATGTGCACTACGGTTGCACCATCAGCAAAGCCTGTGTTAGTTCACTCCACTGAGACTCAGATGCCCAATAGTAAAGTAGGGGAGAAGGACCTGGTGGTTCCCCAAGGGACTGCCCCCCACTCCAAGGATATGGAAACCTGTCCCAGCACCCTTTTACAATACACTGACAGCCTCTGTGGGGGGAAGCCATCCACATGCCTAGACTTTCATGTGCTGCCTGGAAGGAAAGGATTCTTGGGTTAAAGAAGCAGATATAAATGACACAGTTTGCTGAAAAGACTACACTGTTTCTTTGTCGAGTGTTAAGTTCCAACTTAAAGACCACAGACAAAATGCTTCAGCCCAAGGAAGCAAGGACTGCTTACATTTTATCACCATTTTAAAACCTAACATTTCTTGTATTCTGGTGTGGGAGAAACATATATTGGCCTTTTTTTCTTTTTTAAATGGATGAACCGTATGAAAAGGCAAGTTTAACGATAATTTTGCAACCAAAATCGCCATATGTTGACGTCTGGTTACTCCACTGGAAAATCGACGGATGAAATAAACATATTTGCCACACCAGATACCAACCAAAAAAGCTTTCTTTATGGTACTGAAATGCTGTCTCTGGAACAAGCATCTTGGTCTGCAGACAGTACGCCTGCTGCTGAACTGCTGTCGCCTGACAGCCCGTCTTATCTGCCAAATTGCTCATTAGGCCTGGCAATTTTCACCTGCGCCTCCAGTTTATACTCCAGCAGGGAATAAACATCAGCCTGCTTGAACTGTCCTAGGTAGTGAGCTTCCAACACCCTCCTCAGTAACCCAGCCCCCACCCACCAGGAACTCTCCAAACACACTCACCTTGTGTACACACTATTATTTTTAAAACGTCGATTCGGCTTCCAGCTCTTAGAAGCTGGCTTAGTTTAAATGAAGCAAAAAAACACACAAAAAGAGATGATATGCAAAATAAGCCATATATTACAATGCGAAATGGGCTGACCAATAATTTATTTAATTATTCATGCCTCCAAAAAGAACATAAACAATGTGAATGGAGTGAAGAATGTTCATTTTGGGGAGTATTTCTGAGTGCACAGGTGACAACAGAGCAGAGCGGAGGAGCCCTCTTCCAATTGGATGTGACCCATTCAACCTTGATTTTAAGTCTGAAAGGAGAGTGCTCGAATTTATAAATAAACAATAGAGGTACCGTGGCAACCAGAACAAAGAGGCAGTGAGCGTCCTCCAGGCTCTCTGCCTTTGCTGCTTCCACTGATGCCTGCCAATGAGCACTCTGACATCCAAAGGCGGACTGATACACAAAAAACAGATACAAAAGAAGTACTTTGTGGGCAAAAAGCACCAAAGATATGAAACAAAATGTCTGAAACCCCATAGAACAACTTCTGATGGAATACTGTTTTCCATTTTGCAGAAGTAAAATATTCACCACCAACCCTGCAATTAGCTAGAAAATTACAATAATTACAGCAATTTTGTATCCCATCTCCAATCCAATTAATAGATATATGACCTTGTCAACATGTAATAATCAGATTGCATCTACAACAAAACTGGATGAGTTTTATAGGCTGAATAGAACTTGCACAGTAAGAAGGTAATTATTTGAAATACTGAGAATGCCATTTCTATGCCATGCTCCACTTCACAAGTTAAAAGGAAATACAATAGGAATATTATTTCTATTTTCAATATATATTTAAATTAAATCTGGAAAATAGTATTCTAATACCAGTTAAGAGGATAGATCTCTAAACCAAAGATCTTAGATCTCCTAGCAAGAGAAAACCAATCTGTATATTCTTGAGTAAGAAAAAAATTTGGAGCTCAAGAAGGAGGCAGGGGGGCTAACTTCATAACACAAGCTTGTATAGCGACTGTTGATGTCTCTGTAAGTTCTAAAAGCCAGGGAGCTAGTAAAATCTTACCAACTAGTTACAGAGCACCATTTCAGCAACATTTTGCCAGAAATGGTAAAAATTCACTATAAAATTAAAATAGCTCAGAAAAGTTAAAATGTTAAAAGACAACCTAATCAGATACTTTGCTTCTCAGAACTTCTACAGCACTTTTATTTCTAGGACTTTTTCCATCACTGCGGCAAATGCCACTGCCAAGGTATCTTGAATCTTTAGTCTGGCTCTTCCAAAGGAAACACTAAATCAGCATTCTGGGGTGAAAAGGAATCCTGCCAGCATTCTAAAGCTAGACTACCCTCAGAATGTCTGGCCCTATAAACAGCCTTTAGAAATTTTTGTTTGTTTGTTTTAAAGAAAAAAACATCATAGAGTGAGAAAAATAAGACTTAGTCTCAATGATCTGCTCCAAAAATTGTGCCCCTGAGCACAGTAAGTCTCTCTAAATCTGGATTTGTGAACATTAAAAACAGAAGAAGCAAAAAAAAAAAAAAAAAACAGAGGAAGCTAAGTATCTATCACAGAACTGTGAGGTTAGGAGAACACAGTTCCAATTTCACTCTATATGAGAGTGAATAATTTCACTCTACCCCACCCAAGAAAGGCACTATGTTCTATCCAGGAAGACACATCCTCTATACTTGGGCTCTGTAACTCCTCAAACCTTTAAAACCTCCAGAACTGGGTCTGCACTCAAGAGATGTCATTATCACCATCCCCTTTCTACAATTTCCCATTACTCTAGTGTTCATCATGTGTCAGACACTATCAAGAGTTCAAGCATCTCACTTACTCTTCACGGTCCTAGGCCAGGTAGCCTGAGATGAAGGAACTGAGGCTGAGCAAGGCCACTGATCGTGGTTGATGGGGTTTTACCTTACTTTTTCTGAACCATGAATACTCTAAACCATGTTCTAGAAAGGAGTGTCTGCAGAATAAGCTCATGTTAAAAGTGCAAAGTACAACAGACTCTCAAACTTGTCAAAAGTCTGGGTTTTTTTTTTTTAAAGAACAGGTTATCAGCATCTGGTTATCATTAAATCAAAGTATACCCATCTAGGACTGACAGATGCAGAAGAGATGCCAAGAGGTGCCAAACAGCAGCTTGAAGTGTCTGCTGTCAAAGCATCACCGTCCTCATTTGCCACTCCTCAAAATGGCTCTATTAGCCTGAAACCCTCTGGACTTCTCCACTGTGGCAGAGGAGATCCAATGCCCAGGGCTCGCAGTACTTCTGGAGGCCCAAATGTCTTGATATTTTTTAATCAGAAGAGGAAAAGTAAACTTTGGGAGAAAAAGAAAACATTTTCATTTTTTTTCTCACATCACAAGACAATGATACTTGTAGAGTTTTCTTAGCTTCCATCAGTTCCTTATAGAATAAAAGAGATGAGTGCATTAATTCATAGAAAAATCATCACTTTATTTCTTCAAGATAAATACTGAGGCTTATTTATCTGAAATCTTGTATTAACTATGGCTCTAACTGCAGTTGATTATTGCATGACTGAACAGATCTCTACATATTGTTGGTTTCTTTCCTTTCGTACCTGAAAATGAGGAAGATCACTGAACATAAACTCCTTGATAGCAAAGACTTACTAACTCAACCGTAGACTCTGATAGGCTAGAACAAAGCCTGGCCAGCACGGACTGATCCTTGTTTTATTTCTGAATGAATAGCATTAATACTATAGAAAATGACTCATATGTATTGAGTAACTTGTCACCAAACCTTGTATTTAGTACATGTTTAACATGCATTTAACCAATGCCTGCCAAAGACATAAAATCTAAATAACCTTAGTAAATAAAAGTCAGACCTTCTTGTTATTAATATTTGTGTATTTTCCCACTGGTGGCTACAAGACAACATATACGCTTCAAATATAGCTTCCTTTTCTCAATAAAAACAAGGTAAAAGAGATGTTTGGGGTTGAAAACAGCATTTAAATTTTAACACACAGAGCCAGCCAAATGTGGGTGGTGGTGGTACAGAAATTTTGTTGAATCATTGAAGTCAAAAGATACAAATGAATGGGCAGCAAGCCATTCAAATTCTTCCTAACTTAAAGATAGGACTGGCCTTTCTTCCAGCATATATGTAAATTTAAGGTGCATCTTGCTATATAAAACACATGAATAAAAAAACTACAACAATAACACAACAAAAAAACTCTGTACTTCATTATATATACTGGTGTAATTACTCACATAAAGACACTGCTTTCCAAACATCAGGCACCTATGAATATTTACACTATTATTTAATTAAAATTTTCTTTAAACTGAAACTAGGCAATCCATTTTTTAAACACGTTTGCTCCAAGCAGATAATCACTGAAGCATGGACTTATGAGTCAGTATACAATAAAACAAAATGACCGGTGCACACCCTACATATTACTTCATATACCATACATGGTACACATCATACCACATTTTGGATCATCAGATGTGTTAACTATTAAATTGATGTTCTTTCCTTATTCTCCATAGATAGAAATATGGAGATATTTTATAGTTATATATTTATATGTATATATATATACACCTATATATCTTCTAGGGACGGTGGAAGCAGAAATAGTTTATAAACATCTACAAGCAAATTACCAAGATGCAGTAGACTGCTACCAATACAGAAAGTGGGGACAAAGACACATTTTGCAAGAAAAAACTGCATATTTTCGAAATTATCTAACTATATCCTATATATTACTTTTATACATCATTCCATATCTCTATGTGAAGATCCACTGAAGACTACCAGTAATATCACACAAGATTAAATTTTCTACTTGAAAACTTAAATGTTTCTAAAGTAGATGTGCCTAAAAGATAAGTGGTTTCTAACATAAATTTCTTGAAAGAGGCCTTCTTTCTCTTACCAACTGCTCAACGATAAGTTTATACAATTACAAACACTAAATATTGTATTAGGCTTCCCTGGTGGCTCAGATGGTAAAGCATCCAGACATTCTTCACATTTGTGAGTAAAAGGAGTGAAGGAATGGCGGAAGTGGCCAGAGAATTCTTCAAGCTAGTTTCCTGGAACTGGGGCACTCTGCATCCCAGGATTTCTACTATAAACTCACTAAGTCCGGTATTTTCTTTCTTTGAGATGGTATATCATAGCAGCTCTTCCAGATCCCTGAAGATAACACTGACCCCCTCCAGATAAAGATCAAGAAACGATTATAACCAAGTTGACTGCCAATCAAACATGCTCTGCTTTGTTTCAATGCAAGGCTTTTGATTACCTCCATTTGTCCTAGCATTCATACAAAATACATAGGAAGAAAAATTCAAGTAATATAACTTTATATTATCCTTATTGATCTTTAGTGAGCGATTAAAAGTTTGCCAGTCCAAAGTAATCGAAGCTCAATCCAAAAATGTAAAGAATCTTACTTATCTCTCTTGCAAAAGACATTTGCAGATTCTAAACTTAATCAATTTTAAACAGATAATGAATTCCATTCACAGGAGCATGCCTGAATAACAAAAGTTGGCATCCCTGTAAATGAAGATGAAATACGCACTTACTCGCACGAAGGACTGAAGGAGTGACCTCGATCTCACTTGTTGCTTGGTAAGGCTGGAAGGCTGAGACGCTGGTGCCGAGCTCACTGCCGAGTATCTCTGGGCTCTGGGTGCCTGTGGAGCTGGCACTGGTGCCATCGCCTCCATGGTGTGGGTCTTGCTCATCAAACACAGCTACCAGCTAGAAATGACAGGTGAATCTGCAGTTACACACAAAGGCATGTAAAAGGACAACCCCAAACTTACCTCATCTTTGGTGTAAATAGTGAGATTTACATACTCAGGAATGTTACATTTTAGGAAGACGAATTTCAGAAAAATATGCTCACCCTAGGTTTTGATACGGAGAAGGTAATGGCACCCCACTCCAGTACTCTTGCCTGGAAAATCCCATGGGCCAAGGAGTCTCCTAGGCTGCAGTCCATGGGGTCGCTAAGAGTCGGATACGACTAGGCGACTTCACTTTCACTTCTCACTTTCATGCATTGGAGAAGGAAATGGCAATCCACTCCAGTGTTCTTGCCTGGAGAATCCCAGGAACGGGGGAGCCTGGTGGGCTACCATCTATGGGGTCACACAGAGTCGGACACGACTGAAGCGAGTTAGCAGCAGCAGCAGGTTTTGATACCTTTACATTTCTAAGTCGTACGTTTCATATCAAAAATTCTACAGGTAGAAAATAATACAATGGTTTTGTATCACAGAATGCTAAAGGGGATTGAGTGGATTTAAATCTTTTTGTAGATAGTATATCAAGTGGAAAAGAAAGTACATATACCTATATATACGTGCATACACATATATATGACATGTAGTACACACAGCATAGGGTAATAAGGGGCCCTTCATGCGGGAAGATGGGGATATGAACTGGCATAAAGCATCTGCTCACGGTGCATAAGAAACATAGGAAGGATAAAAGAAACTAATGAGGCTGGGAGCCGACAGGGAGCTAGAGGGAACAAGGCTGAAAGAAAGAGAATGGGAGCAGGTGATGAAGATAACGGGGTGGTGACTCTTTCCTGAACATATTTTTCTGTATCTCTGACTCTTAGAGCCATCATAATAATTAAGATATTTAAATTAAATAAACAATTGAAATCAACCAAGAGGCAAGGTGGGGGTCTGGAGGCCGGATAATCTAAAATGGAACACAAACAAATAAACCTGTTACAAATGAAAAACACAACCACACAGAAAAAGGTGGGGAAGAAAAGAACTAAGTAACTCTGGAAAATTATTTTCACTGCTTAAAGTACATCTAAAGGAAAAAGGACAGGAACAGAAATATTGCATTCAATTAGTAAGCTTGCTTCCCACAAGCATGTGGTTTAGAAATTCATGCTCCTCCTACTAGCACTACTATTATTACTATTCCTTCTCCTCCTCCTACTACTACACACACACCTCAAGAATGAATGAAAAAGAAAAATATTTTGGATAGTGAGAGCCGAAGTTCTTGCAAAGTTCAAAAACAGAAGTGGCAAGGAAAGGAAATTAACTGTAGTGTTGGATTTGAACTGAAGGCATCGAAATGAACTCAAGGTTCTCATAAGCAGGTAGGAGGCAGGCCCAGGTGGACATGAGTCCACGCGTGGTGTGCAGACCACACAGGTGTGTCCTAGTTCTGTCCACTGAGAGATCCTTGACACAGTGACATTGCTTCAATGTCAAGTTACTGACTCAGGAACCAATGGCTACGAGTGACCAGATCTCGGTTTCTAATACCATTTTCCAGTAAATGAACTAGAAGTCTGAAGAAAAACAGTTAACTCCAGGTTAACAGGTTAACCCTCCAGGGGCAGGGTAAGAAAAATACACGATGAGCCTGAAACACCGTGTGATGCTAAAGAGAACATCTAAGGGAACCAAGGGCCAACCTGAAGGAGCTCTGAATCACCAAAGCCATTTGGGACACTTGAAAACAGATAATGATAGCATTAGATTATAACCCAAGAGAAAACTAAACCTCCTTGAATTCATAATGATATAATCAAATAATCAAAGAAATAAATGATGGAGAATGGACAGCTCTTCCTTACTGAAGCATCCAAATTAGTAAACATGGAAAAAATAAAGAGAAATCATCACTGGGCCATTTCCACAGTCAGAACTGTTGCAGGCAAGATCTACCAGTGGATGCTGACATTAATTGTAAGAATATGACCAGAGGAGGGCATATCTCAGAGTATCTCCCCATAAGATGCTTTTTAATTAAAAAGAGAAAATAATATCTTGCAGGGCAGAAACCTGGCAGACAGCATTTTGCTATGTAATAAGACATACTGACAGCATGTACTCTCTGAAAACTACACCAAGAAGTATATGGCATTACTTCCATGGTACTCCTGCCCAAAGCACATGACTTTGGTCTAATCATGAGGAAACATCAAACAAATCCAAACTAGGGAACATCCCATAAAATAACTCCTATTCTTTAAAAATAATCAAGACCAGGAAAGTAAAGGGCTGACCAAACTGTGCACCTTGGAGGAGACTGGGGAGAAAATTCACAACGCACCCAGGATGAGATCTTTGCCTGGATCCTGGACTAGAAAACGGGCATTAGTGGAAAAGAGGCAAAATTCAGATGAGAGCTATAGATTAGTTCATGGTATGTACTAACAGTGGTATGTACAGTACTGTTCCGTTTCCTAACTTTGATAAAGAGACTATGGTTATGTCAGATGTTAACATTAGGGACAGATGAAGAGTACATGAAAACACTCTGCACTGTTTTTGTAACTTTCCTGATAATTGAAAAATTTCATAATACAGTATTACCAAGTACTGTATAAATTCTCTCTATTTAAACTCACTCTATTTCTTCTTACAACTAAACAGTGGCGGCACTTCTTTAAAATCTCAAAGAGGACAAAGGTTCTACGGCACAGAACATCTTGGCCGTTCACCCTCCAATCTCAGGCCTAGAAAACTCAGCTTAGCCTTCCAAGGAAAGAAGAGACAGGGCCACACCCCAAAAGAACAAAGCCTTCAGCTTCCAACCCAAGTCTTTTCAACTCCTTTTAGGTAACAGACTGAAAGAAGTATTCACAGACGGTGAAAAAGTATTTATAATTACAGTTTTAATTAATTCTATTTACATCCATCAATTCATAAGACAAAAAGGAAAACCACCATAAGGTCATAGAGATATGTAGACAAACAGGAAGCTCAGAATCCCGCTGTGGCATCTTATATAATTAGCTGATTAAACAATCTGAAGGAAGGCTAAGTGGTAAGAAGAAATTAAAGTCGGATGAGGAGTTGGGCCACTCAACCTTATAATTAGCAACATCGGTGGGAAAAGAAATCCTTAGCAATTGTAAAAACTGGAAGGGTATTTGTATGTATACACTAGTTTTCACAAACAGAAATGGCAACCCACTCCAGTGTTCTTGCCTGGAGAATCCCAGGGACGGGGGAGCCTGGTGGGCTGCCGTCTATGGGGTCGCACAGAGTCAGACACGACTGAAGCGACTTAGCAGCAGCATACATTATCAACCTGTTTATCTCACAAGCATCTCCTCTGATTAAAAACAGACATTCTATAGATCAGGGTCAGCAAACATTTTTCTAAAAATGTACAGAGACTAAACATTTCCGGAGCTGTACAAGTCATATAGTCTGTCACACGGTTCTATTTGCATTCTACCATGAAAATAGCCATTCGCAATACATAAATAAATGACAGTGACTGTGTTTAAATAAAACTTTATTTACAAAGCAGATAATGAAACAAACTTAACCCATGGGCCATAGTTTGATGACTCTGCACTAGATTGCTCATCCCTCTCGTAACATCTAATTTAAAAATTTCCATGTGAGAAATAAAACTAAAAGTCAAGGTTCCTTGGTAACCCTGCTAAGCTAAGAATATTCATTTCAAGCTCTTCATCAGGATTTTGAATTTCTGTACTTGATTTTAATTTCATCAGACTTCTTACAACGTATGTGGCTTCATAGGCATTTTGGAGATATTAAGTTTTGACATTTTGGTGCTTAATTGGAAGCAAATGAAATTCAAGTTTTGTTATTAACTTTTCACAATGATGTGTTCTCCTAAGAATAAAGTCCTTTCTGCAAACGAAAATGGAGATTGAAAATTACAAGGAACAAGTCTTCAAATGCCACACATGATGGAAGAACTTATACACATATATTAGTTTCAATAATTATCTCCAGCATTTTTAGAAAACACAAGTATTATGAAATCTGGACTGTGTCATGAACAAATGCTGTTTGAATTTCAATGGCAGAATCACAGTTGGTGATTTGCAATATGCCAAAAACATACAATTCTACAGCTCTCTTTTAAACCGAAATTTAAGTGCCAGGTGCAGATATAAAGTAATTTCGTATTAAATTGGGAAGGATATATAATTTTAGAAAATCTACTCGACAAGAATACACAGTAGCACAGCAAAAGAAAACATGACCTTCACAGAAACATCACATATTAAAAAACTCTATCGTGCCCTTCAAAAAATAAAGGAAACGTCTTGCTCTTCAATTTGTGAAACGTGACTCAAACCCATGTTTTAACAGATGGAATCTTCATTGCTGCCCATGAAGTAGATTGTTTTTGAAAGTTCATTTTTAATTTCAATGGTTATTATTACATCACTCTTGTGATCCATTCACTCAAAAAAGTATCCACAGGAAAAGAGAGAATTTAGGATAACAGCCACGCTGAAAGTGAAGTGACCACTGCTCAGTCATGTCCGACTCTTTGCAGCCTTGTGGACTGAAGCCCAAAGGGCTTCTCTGTCCCTGGAAACACCTAAGATGACCCACCTATAAATAAGACTCTGAACTTGGCCACACATTTCCACCTTCCTTGGAACAAGTCACTTCAGTTGCCTGAGACACCAGAACCTTCCAGCAGAAAACCCATTTCATAAACATCGCACGCAAATGCATATGTAAGCCACCTGAGGACTGAGGGTGGCTTCTTTTATGAATAAAAAACTGCATGGAGCAAAGTGGCTAAGGACATAGAACCCACAAGCAAAGAGAACTACAGTCAAAACCAGCTCTAACCTTACTTCTTGGATGGGTCTTGGCCCAATCCACTGGCCTCTCTGCCATCCCTAAGCCTTACATCTCCTCATCTCAAAAGAGGATGGTGGTGAAGCTGGCAGAATAATGCTCATGACTGCCCACCCAAGCCTTCAGAATCTGTGGGTACTGCCCTTCCACAGAGAAAGGGACTTGAAGATGTGATTCAGATTAAGGACCTTCAAACAGGGAGACTGTCCAGTGGGCCCCATCTAATCACACAAGTCTGGATAAATGGTCTTCCCAGCTGTAGTCAGAGAAGAAATGTGACAATAGTTAGACACATAGTACGCTGCTGGTTTTAAGGAAGGTGGGGGTCTCCGGAAGGCAAGGGGATGAATTCTCCTCTGGGGCCTCCAGGAAAGGATGGATTTTACCTATGTCAGACCCCTACCCTCCAGAATTATAAGTGTAAAAATGTGCAATGCAGCTGGAGAGCCTGTGTGCCACAACCACTGAGCAACATGCCACAACGAGAGAGTCTGAGTGCCACAGTGGAGATTCCACATGCCACAACGGAGACTCAATGCAGCCAAATAAACACTATTCAAAAATGATGACAAATATTAATAAAAGTGTCGTGTTTCAAACCACTAGTCTGTGGGAACTGGCTGTGGCAGCAACAGGAAACTACTCGAAGCCCTGGCCTCTCCTCCTGGACTTGGGAAACATAAGGAAGAAGGCACATCAGCTTCCAGAACACAAGCGCACCCTCACTGTTACCTAAAATTAAAGTGATATCGTGGTGGTTGATGAACACAGACTTCTGGGATTTTGAGGATCCGTTCCAAGAGTAACTGGAGGCTGAGGCAAAGATCTTTGACACCAATAATAAGAGGGAAAAACAACAGGAAAACAAAAGGAGAAGGCTTGCTGGAAAAATTCAGCATCGTAATAACCACAGAGTGAAGTTCTTCTGCAGATGCCCTGCAACCTGCCTCAACCCCTTACAGAAACACGGACCAGCTTTTTACATTTTGTTTTAGGGAAAAGAAAACTGAGACTCAGAAAGATTCATATGACTAGAGTTTAGCTGGAAGTATACAATGAATCTGAAATTGGAAGTTCAAATCTAACTTCCCACCTCACTGCCCTGGAGCATCGCATGGCCTGCGGGCAATCTCCAGGCTATGAGCATCTGCAAGCCTTGGAATTGAATTCTGTTCATTCAAGATAAACCACAGATGATATCCCACCTTACCAAGTTCACATTATTCTGATACTACTAAGTGAAAGTTTCTGAACATATTTGAGGGTAACCATGCTAAAGATATTGTCACACAGTTTTAATCAGAAAAGCCTTTTATTTATTTGGGAGTTGGGGATGGTATGTGGGATCCTAATTCCCCCACCCAGGGATCAAACCTATGCCCCCTGCATTGGAAGCACAGAGTCTTAATCACTGGAGCCCCAGGCAAGTCCCCGAAGAATTTTTTTTTTTTTTTTTAAAGAATCAAAAGATCTTGTGGATTCTATCTTCATATAGGAAATGGCAGGGGACTTAAATAGCTGTCCAAATGAAGTCACCAAGACTCTGGGCCTGGGCTCCACACACCCTCCAAAGATGTTTTACTGCCCCAGCCTTTAAGTAACCTTAAATAACCCAGCCTTTAAATAACTGTCTCTGTTATTTCTTCATGTACAGTCTGCATATATCCAGAAAAGGTTGATTATTATGGGTCTCATGAATGTCTTTAGCATGTTCAACATTAATGTATTGAATTGTTTGACTTTGAAATAAAGACCTATAACTCTTTAGAAAGGCATTATATTTCTGGCCCTGGAGAAGGTCCAACACATATGGAAAAATACTAAAAATGACAAGGAACTTGAAGATGCCTTCAAGACCCTTTCTTCACCTAAGAAATATGAGTAAGCCAGACTTCACTGACTCACTTGGTCTACAGTATCAAAACAAAATCACCAATCACCAAAAAAGAGTGACTGTGCTTCTGGTGGGCAACTTTGCTTGCCACATTTTTCAATATTCTTCCTAACAGGAGACTACGGTGATGATGCTTTTGAACCCCAAAGTAATGATGACATCAGGTAAAATAACACCTCTCTGAACAATGGCAGGGAGGTTTCATAGGCAGATGTGCCTATAAAGAAAAAAATGCAACAGAGAGAAAATGCATTGGGGGGGGGGGGGCCGTAGCACAGTGCAGCATTCCCAAAAAGTAACAGTGAAAATCAAGCAGTTGGAGATGCATGCATTTCAGGACAGAAGTGAGGCTGTTCTGTAACATACTATTCTAAACTGTCACTCTCGCAAAAATGACTTTTCCTTCTCCTAGGTCAATCCGAATTTCTATAGTTAAGATCACATGTATCAAGATCTTTACTTTTTTTTTTTTTTTGGTCTTTTGACTCAAGGCGGTATTTTTAAAAACAAGGTAAAGTAAATCAAGTATTTAGGTTCCTGGATTTTGCTTTATCCATTCCTTTAAAAAAAAAATTTTTCCACATACAGTCGTTTCCCATAAAGCACACTTGATAACCTGTGGCACACAAATAAAAGAAAAACTAGGGAAGTCCCTGGTGATCCAGTGGTTAGGACTCAGTGTTCTCACTGCATGGGCCCAGGTTCAATCCCTGATCCAACAACTAAAAGCCTATAAGCCATGTAGCACAGCCAAGAAAAAATTGAAAGCTAAGAGACACTAGCAGATTATGTTATCTACTCACAAAAAAGGAAACTAACAAGAAAAATATTTAACAGTGCCATTTCAAACAATACACCACATACGGGGGGGTAAGATATTCCCTTGCTCCCTGAGCAACCAAGGAGACCAACACGATCAGAAGCTCCCATCTGTCTATGATGGAAGTCACTGTCCCACAAGAGCTAACAGCATCCCTTAAGAAGGTACCATTTCTTGGTCACAGATGCCTAATAAATATATTATGCTTCATCGGAAGTCACAGTGAAATATATATTCACCATGACACTCCCCAGCTTCCAGTTTAGAACTGGGATTTGATTCTGCTGTCCCTCAGGGTGACACACTCTGTCACCCACTGAGCCTTCAGACTAATTAGATTCCCAATCTGATTATGCTCAACTAATAGCCTCGAGTGTGTGGACCGCAAACCACAATGAGCATATGCAAAGGCTGTACCCAGGAGCTGGCTGACCCACTTGTCAGACAATGCAAACTTCTCCCCCTCCCAAGCCCCTCCCCAAGAGCCACTGTTCTATTTGTACCCATCCATGAGGTTACAACTACACTTCACTATTGTTGACGTGTAAATAAAAAGCAAGATTGCACAGTAAGACAGAACAAAGTAATCCTGAAACTGGCTAATCAAACATATATAGGTTGACTCCAAATTGGAGGAGGTGGCATTTGTTGTGACTTTACAACACATGCAGGTTTCCCTTAAAGAGATGATGGTAAAATTGGGAAAGAATCATATGAACCTCAGCATCAAATGTAATGATGCAACAACAAATTATTACGTAGACATGACAAAAAAATAAAATAAAAAAACACCCACTAAATCAATTCATAGGCTTTCTAATGACTGAATTCATTTTAAAGACGGGGCAACACTAAATCCTTAGCCATTCTCATGGTTCATTAAAAACTCACTTAAATAAAGCTACTGTTTTTACTGCTCGAGTAAGCAAAACATTAGTAAAAGAATGTATTTGCACCAATGGTGTTTTATAATAGTAGTAATGCTGATAACAGCTAACTCATGGCAGACAGAGAATCTCAAGTTTGCCACAGAAAAACTTTAAATGTTACGTATGCAAGATTAATTCTCTGCTTCATCAGCATTTCAAGAATTAAGTGTATCTTGTCTGATGCAAAAAAAAAAAAAGACAGTAACAACAAGAAACGAATGACCAAAACAAAAGAGCCCGAAGCTTAGAAAAGAACTCTAAATGCCATAAGCACACTGAAGGCTTAGCTATTTTTCCTCCTGGCTAAGCTAGGAACAGCAAAGAGTGGGAGTCCTTTCCCTGCCCAGTACCAGGAGCCTTGACCTCAATCTGTCTTCATCTCCAGCTCCAAAGCTTAAGATTTGAGAGGCAGCAGGTCCTCATCCATAGGTACCCCCCTGCCACCTTGCCACTCTTCCAACCTTCTCACATACATCTCTCCAAAAATCAGCAAGGTATGGAGACAGGATTCAACCACAAGTTGTTTTATTCTGTACACAATTTAGCTTGACAATCAATAAGTGTTACATACTGACTCAGGAACAGCTGCATCAACAAATCACAAATTAAACATTCCACCAAGAGTGACTCCTTCATGAATGCCATGATCTGGGGATTAGGGATCTAAATTTAAAAATATATATGTTATTAACCAAAAGCCCAACATCACATAGGAAACAGACAGACACAATGGCAAGCCAAAATCATACGCACACATAGAAAAGGCACACAGAGGGAGCCTTTCCGTCAATACCTTACTCTGAACTGTGATTTAAAGGTTCACTACCAAAACCCACAGCCCCAACCACGCCACCTGAGCTTTGAGGAGTAAGTATGCCTGAGTGCCCCTCCCTTCTTTGTCCCACAAAGATGTGTCGTTTCTGGGGTGCCAGACTCAAGTCTCCCCAAACCCCAGCACACAGACCTAGGGGATGACAGCTGCAATGTGATTGTTCAGCCCAGAAACACGGCACCACAATTACCCAGGCAGGACCACTGGGTCGTGAGAGGTAAGAGCTCATCCTACCATCCTGCACTTCAGAACTTCTGCCTCCATTTGGAGAGCCTGCAGAAGCCAAGTGGAGGCCTCCACCAGGAAGGCCCCTCTAGTCTTTTTACCTCCTCAGCTGGCCAGGTTAAATTCAGCCAGTGCCTCTTTCACTGGCCTGAAAGCCTTGTCTCCATACGCCCTCACCAACCCCTACACCAAGCAGGAGAGAAACATCTACATAAGGGGGAAGCAGGGGTGCTTTTAAGCTTCAAGTCACAAGCACAGCCTCCCACCAACCCTTGCCCTGACTCTGTGCTCAATGGACTGCAGATCAGGTGACTCTAGGCTCCCAGGAGAAACCCACCCGATTCATCAAAATAAACACCCAGCAGAACAATGCATTCACATCCTCTCCCTAATCACCCATCACTGATCCCACTGTTGAATATATGACTCATCACTAAAATTCCTTGCCAGTCAAACCCAGGGAGCCATAGTACTTTCATTTTTTTTTGGCAATCAGCAAAGGAAAATTTCCTGTCCTAAAATAGAAATTTAAAGGATCGCTTCCCTAGTTCTAAATTTTGCAGATTATGTTTAAAATTAAAAGCACGAGAAATGAAAACTTGGCTCTTGCTCCATCAAGGCATCAGTACTGAGAAAGAATCAAGCAGAAAGCCCCTCAGTACGCTAGTCCTAGAGGTGGTGCAATAAAGGTAAAAACCATCATCCCCGGCATCTACAGACAAGAGCACACTTCCAACTAAAGGAACCAGCCTGTTTCCAAGGCAACTTGCCATTTGTATAGGGGACTTACTCAGGGTTAGTAATCCCTTAACTGCTGACTTCACAATTTAAAACAGACTCCCACTGATAGCTTAGCTTCCAACTAAAAGGCATCATCGGAAAAAAAGAGAGTTTAACTGCTTTAACAGACAGAAATGCAGAAGATTCTACAGCACTGACTTTGAGGAGCAGCAGGGGACACGGGAGAAAACAGGTGACTCAGGAAAGGCGTCAGTGGAAGAGCTGGGAGCCGCTGCTTCTCGGTGACTTCTTTCCCACTGAAAATGCATCAAACCCATCACTTCTGCTCCCTCCGAGCTCTGAATCAAAGTTGGGTTTATGCTGATTCGTAACAAAGTCAGTCTTCATTCTGACAACCACAAGCCAATATTAGCAAAAGATCAGAGTTCAACAAATTTGTGTTGTAAAATATAACTCTAATGTTACATTACAAAATGCCTTTCAGATTAATTTGCATGCAAAAAGACAAAGTGTGATTTTTAAATATCCAGCCAGAGGCAGAGATGAAAAACTTCAAACATGTTCTGACTCCTTTTTGCTACACTCATTATCTCACCACCTTCCACAAAGAAGAGAGAACGTGTCCTTGACATTATCCCAAATTATCTTCAGTATGCAACACAATGCTGATTAAATTAGGTTCATTTTAATCAGCTGACAGGTTTATTCAAAAAGTNCCAGAGGCAGAGATGAAAAACTTCAAACATGTTCTGACTCCTTTTTGCTACACTCATTATCTCACCACCTTCCACAAAGAAGAGAGAACGTGTCCTTGACATTATCCCAAATTATCTTCAGTATGCAACACAATGCTGATTAAATTAGGTTCATTTTAATCAGCTGACAGGTTTATTCAAAAAGTAACTAAATAATAAAATTCTTTATAACAACTCTTCATTAGTATAACTTGCTTAGTACTGTTTAAAAAAAATAATGAACACAGAATAAATACTAATTATGTATCAATCCTTTCTCCCCTGTATTTGACAGATGAAAAGAAATACCTTAGAAGTTAAACATATCCCCCAATCCACAAATCGCTTTAATACTAAAACTGCACAAAAATCTTTTGAAATCCAGTGCCACCTAATGGATTTAGACAAGCACAAAGAGTTTGGAAAGCTTAACTTTTAGGAGAATGTATTCTAAAGATAGCCAAACTCTCTGCTTTCATTTACGTCTCACAGAAAACTTCCCCACAGTGGACCTGGAAGAGGGGTCTGAGTCAAGGTCACCCCATCATGTGCAGTGTCCTCTACTCATTTCAACAGGGCGAGGTTGCCCGTCTCGGATGGGTTTCCCAGGATGGGTGAGGCTCATAGAGATGACCCCCAGCTGGAGGGGGGTCCTCCTCTCTCTTGTCTCTGCACTGCACAGGACTGTCTTGTGTGTATTTAATTCTGACCAAGTGCTCGGAAGTTCCTGCAGGTTACAAGTACTCAATAAATGTCAGCTACCCTGCTGATTTCAGAGAGAGAGCATCAGGAGATTGAGGCTGTCAAGGGAGGGAGATGAAGGGCTGCCACAGGGCAACCCTGAATGCACAGCAGTGTGATCCGCATTTATTCTGCAAAGGTTTGGAGGAGTTTGGAGAAAGGACTAGAAGGGTAAACACACACAACTCGTTAGCCCAGTAATGAAGAAGTCAGGAGAGGTTAGACTCATGGGAAAGCCGTGGAGTAAAAAGACAATTAAGTAATTATGAAAATTCAGAATCGAGACTTAGTTAAAAGGCTTTGGTACTTGTAGATGGGTGCCACTGTGGAGGAGAGGATCGAACCTGAGATCTCTAGGTTTGTGTGCCTTGGGTGGCTGGTCAGAGGGCAAGGACAAAGAAGTTTGAGACAAAAGATGATGCCTTCAGTTGAGGTACCCACTGGATTCAGTTCCCAGGAGACACCTGGAGATGGGGTTCCAGGATGGGAAGGGGAGATCAAGGTTAAAGATTCGGAACTGGCGATGTCATCAGTGGGGGGTGGGTGAAACCAGGAGTTTAGCTAAGGTCCCAATCTGGATGTGCATGTGGGGAACTCCAAACCAAACCAGCACAAGGCTGAGACGGCAGGCTTCTCTTCTCTTCCTCCAGTTTCACTTTGGAAGAAATTTAAGAATTGACCAGCGAATAGAAGTAAACTCAAGGAAACACGGTTTCACAGAAGCCAGGAAGAGGAGAGTATCATGGAGTGATGGTAAGTAGCACTGAAACACCTTGAGGAGGCACATCAGCACTTTCTCAAGGAAGGTGACATCAATATATAGTTTCAAAAGTGGGACCTAAAGTTACTGCAACACTCGTGCTAAAATAATTTCACTGATAGGGGATGAATAATAAAAGAATAGGAAAAAGCTAAATTGTTACTCCACTGATATACAAAGTATAGACGTTCAGATATTTGTTCAAATAACACTAAGTAGGTCATTCATCTTCATAATATGCTTGTCTCAACAAATGAGGATTCTGTAAATAGCTTTTGGTTTTTTGGTGAAAGGGTCTATTTCTTTAACCTCTGTGTCCCACCCTGCTCCTGTCTGAAAGACGCTGCAATAAATACATGATGAATTAATGTCACGTTGCATAATGATTTTGCAACCCCTTTGAGAAGTGTAGGCAAGCTAATACCAGCAGCTGAGTCACTGCAAGTCCTCTGGGCCCCATGCCCTGACCTCACCCCTCTGCTCACACACCCAGAAAGCCACAGCCTGCAAGAGGAGAGAAGTGAGCAGCGTGGCATGTACCTCAGTCCAAGGAATCAGACCAATTGCCCACGATATCGTCCTCCTGCTTTTCAACACCCTAACATCCAGGTCTCATTATTCTCAGAAGCCAGAAGTACGTTTCAACTAGACTGAGTCTAGAATCCCAGGAGACAGAAGACTGATGCAAAACAAGGGGTCTTGCATGTTCCTAGAGCCCCTAACCCTCCAGCTGTGATTTCTGCCTTTCCTATAAGAAGGATCACAACGCATTGCTGATTGATTTTACAACGCTACACCAGATCATAAAAGATCATAAGCTAGCTTTATTCTTTTACTCACACCACACACCTACTATATGTAAAATGAATGAACCTTCTCCACAGAACAAAACTGCACAGACACACTGCATTCTGGATGTAATTTCAGGAGGTTCATAGATCTCCCCTTTAAGACAATGAAGACAGAATTTAAAACATATTTTCTAACATCCAATTAAATAGCCATTCATATTTTGTAAGTTCCATCACACCACTCTGATAACCACAGTTATGTAGTATCAGAGTGTACATCTCTTCTCAATATCCTCAAATTCTTTTTATTTCCTTGAAGCACACCCCTGCTACTTTTTCGGCTTCATCTTCTCATTTTACTCTATAAATACTCAATGTTAAAACCTAGAAATAAGGTTTTCCTTTACATGGATTAGAATAAAAGTAAGAGAATCGGCACCCCACTCCAGTGTCCTTGCCTGGAGAATCCCAGGGACAGGGGAGCCTGGTGGGCTGCCGTCTACGGGGTCACACAGAGTCGGACACAACTGAAGTGACTTAGCAGCAGCAGCAGCAAGAGAATCATAAAAAAAATTCCTAACTATTTAAAAAATGTGATTACAGTAACAGCAATAACAACCAAGTTATACTAAATGACAGGAGCTGATGGTGACTGCAGCCATGAAATTAAAAGACGCTTACTCCTTGGAAGAAAAGTTATGACCAACCTAGATAGCATATTGAAAAGCAGAGACATTAGTTTGCCAACAAAGGTCCATCTAGTCAAGGCTATGGGTTTTCCAATGGTCATGTATGGATAAGAGAGTTGGACTGTGAAGAAAGCTGAGCACCAAAGAATTGATGCATTTGACCTGCGGTATTGGAGAAGACTCTTGAGAGTCCCTTGGATGGCAAGGAGATCCAACCAGTCCATTCTAAAGGAGATCAGTCCTGGGTATTCTTTGGAAGGAATGATGCTAAAGCTGAAGCTCCAGTACT
>SJYA01002431.1:905299-917786 GCA_006410615.1 Neotragus moschatus | reverse complement strand
AGTTGGTGATGGACAGGGAGGCCTGGCGTGCTGCGATTCATGGGGTCACAAAGAGTCGGACACGACTGAGCGACTGAACTGAACTGATCTTTCTTAGCCTTGAAATACAAAGAGCATCCACTCAATACTGGCAAGGACATCCCTGGCAGTCCAGTGGTTAAGACTTCACTTTCCAACCTAAGGGGTGCAGGTTCAATCCCTGGTCAAGGAATTAAAAATCCCACATCTCGNGTGATGGACAGGGAGGCCTGGCGTGCTGCGATTCATGGGGTCACAAAGAGTCGGACACGACTGAGCGACTGAACTGAACTGATCTTTCTTAGCCTTGAAATACAAAGAGCATCCACTCAATACTGGCAAGGACATCCCTGGCAGCCCAGTGGTTAAGACTTCACTTTCTAACCTAAGGGGTGCAGGTTCAATCCCTGGTCAAGGAATTAAAAATCCCACATCTCCCAGCCAAAAGACCAAAACATAAAACAGAAGCCATATTGTAACAAATTCAATAAAAACTTTAAAAATGGTCCACATTAAAAAAAACAAACAGTGAAAGGGAAACCTATAGGGTTGCATTAACTGGCTTTGATCCAGCACTGCTTATACGTAGCAGAACGGCCCAGGCACATTTAAGAGTAATGGTTTGGCTTCAAACCCTGCAGGATACTGCTCAGGACACACCCTCCATCATGGCCAACAAGCAGAGGGGCCTTGCTAAGGGCAGCAACAGATACTCAAGAAGAACAATGTTAAAGCAAAACAGTTTTAAAAAACTAGCATCTGATTTGCAATGATCTTGAAAATACTCTTAGGCTGTAAAAAGTCAAATCTGAATACACTGAACTCAAAATGCTTACATTCTTGTTGGTATTGGTACTAAATCTACAGGACAATTACCCAAAACAGTTTTTGTAAAGGGATTAAGTTAGTGTTGTTAGTGTTTTTCCTTTAAATGTGAGCATAAAAGTGTAGAGTATCCTGTGGTCAGAAGTATGAGGAAATATTCCAAACACAGTCCATCCCAAGTGCTTAGCGCTGATCCACTTTGGGATCTAGTACACCAGTCACCTCAGCCTCCAGTTACTACCTGTGTTTCCACAAGCCAGAACCAATGTGTAGGGTTTCTGTATAGTGTAATAATATTTTAAATATTCTAATTGTTTATCTCCCCTCAAACATAAGCATGTCTATTAAAGATATTTAAATCACTGAGTGCTATTATGCTTTCAAATCAAAAAGTGGCATAAATTTACCAAACATAAGAAAATCTAGGGAAGAGCTAAGGCTATATTAACAATCACACCCCACCACCTACAAAAGGAGAATTGGGCTGCGGTCCTTCCCAAAACCAACATGTCTCCAATGACAAAAAGACGTCAAGGAGACAATCAGAACCAGAATTAAGCTCTTTATAGCCTCAACCATTCAGTTTTCTAAAGATACTANTCAAACATAAGCATGTCTATTAAAGATATTTAAATCACTGAGTGCTATTATGCTTTCAAATCAAAAAGTGACATAAATTTACCAAACATAAGAAAATCTAGGGAAGAGCTAAGGCTATATTAACAATCACACTCCACCACCTACAAAAGGAGAAATGGGCTGCGGTCCTTCCCAAAACCAACATGTCTCCAATGACAAAAAGACATCAAGGAGACAATCAGAACCAGAATTAAGCTCTTTATAGCCTCAACCATTCAGTTTTCTAAAGATACTAATCCTATACCAAGGCATTACAAGGAAACATAGTTCAGAACCATTATCTCCCATAGGTTCCTTTACAGAAGGATCTCACACTTTTTTTAGAAGACAGCACCCACCCCAGAAAACCAACCACCACGTGGGGGCCTGAACCCTGGATTCGATGGTCCTGGGTGGAACCNGCCTCAACCATTCAGTTTTCTAAAGATACTAATCCTATACCAAGGCATTACAAGGAAACATAGTTCAGAACCATTATCTCCCATAGGTTCCTTTACAGAAGGATCTCACACTTTTTTTAGAAGACAGCACCCACCCCAGAAAACCAACCACCACGTGGGGGCCTGAACCCTGGATTCGATGGTCCTGGGTGGAACCTCTGCGGTGACACTTCATCCCATCTGGAAGGGCACACTGTCCCAGCACATCGCCCTGCTCTCCTCTGAGGAAGTGAACATACTCAATACATTGGATGTAAGGAATTTAAAGCAGCAGTCCGAATGACCCAAGGACTGAAAGGAGAGAGAGACAACGTGAGAGAAACAGGAGACCACCCGCAAGCTGGGGAGACTTTGGTGTTTGGGACCCAGCAGCAGACCAACCAGTGGATGCTGTGGAGCCCACATGCCTCATCAGCAGTTTTATCTCTGAAGCCACGGAAAATGCTGGAAATGTCTTAATGACCCAGAAGCTGGAAACTGCTCAGACAATAAAATCGCCTCACATACAAGAGACTCCACAGAGCACAGGGTCTGCCTACACAGGTGTGACAGCAAAAGCAGCTCGGATATGTAAACACGGCCCCTATGCTTGCAAAATAGCTAAAAGATAGGGAAACACAGACTCCTCAACTGGCCACATCAGTGCTTATTGCAAAACACAGATCTGATGAGACAATTAGCATCAAAATTGCCAGAAATAAACACAAATTTCATGTAAACAAACCATTAATAGGCTGCTGCTTTTTCTTTGGAAGAAGCACATTATTTATAAATTGCTGCCACCTGAAAACTTGCCTGATTCAATCCTGTCAGACAGTGAAACACACTTAGGTAAGTGGTAAAATAAGAGAGAGAAAAGTCACTTCACAAATTGTGGCACTGCTAAGTGTAATAAATGAATAAAATAGACTATTACACAAGATTGTGAAATCTTAATATATAGTATTTTTACCAAGAAAGGTTGAATTAAACTTCTACATAAAGTGATTAAAACATAAGTTCAGCTCAATTATTAGTTTGCCCACAGAAAATAATATTAATAAAGGGAATTCACTGGCAGTCCAGTGGGTAAGACTGCTTCTAAAGCAAGGGGTGCAGGTTCAATCCCTGGCTGGGTAACTAAGACCCCACATGCCTACCACACAGTGCAACCAATAAATAAATAATAAATAAAATAGATACTAATGGAAAACCTCTGAAATTAGTGATTGAGAGTTCCTATTCTCTAACATTCCCAGCAGAACCTNAGGGGTGAAGGTTCAATCCCTGGTTGGGTAACTAAGACCCCACATGCCTACCACACAGTGCAACCAATAAATAAATAATAAATAAAATAGATACTAATGGAAAACCTCTGAAATTAGTGATTGAGAGTTCCTATTCTCTAACATTCCCAGCAGAACCTTAAAAACCACAAGAGAGTCAGGAAAGCTGAATGCCACCATGCACGGGCGCTCCAGGACTGGCTGCTCTTCCCTAATGTGGTCACCTTCATGGATGCCGCCACAGATAATGTCCCTTGGATATATGCTCCTTGTAAACAAGTACGCAAGGAAACAGGCCTGATTGATGAGAATCTCACTGAAGCTGTCTTGGGAGTTGAAAGGAAAGAAGCTTTGTTAAGACACAACTCCAAGCAATTGGAATGAACTGCCCCTGGGAATCAGATCTTCAGAGGGAGCTGTCCACTCCAATCCACTTCCTGGAGGATGAGCTCAGGGGCTGGACCTCAGATGCTGTGGCCTCTGCACCAGCAGTGCTCAGATGGATGCTGCAAACGCTGGGTAAGAAGAGCAGCAGGAGCAGGCTGTGCAGATCACTGGTCCCCAGACTTTTTGGCACCAGGGACCAGTTTCATGGAAGATACCCCTTTCTAATTACCCGACTGCATTTCACTGCTATGCGTCATCTGAGGATACGTGTATCTACCTCATCCATGCGTCTGTGCTCAGTCGAGTCTAACTCTTTGTAGCCCGTCAGGCTCCTCTGTCCAGGGGAGTCTCCAGGCAAGAATACTGGAGTGGGTTGCCATGCTCTCCTCCAAGGGATCTTCCTGACCCAGGAATCGAACACGTGTCTCCTCTGGCTCCTGCATTGGTAGGTGGGTGCTTTACCACTGAGCCACCTGGGAAGCACGTCTACGTCATCCAAAGGGCAGAAATACTACAAAACGGTATGTACGGTGCGTTTCCAGGTTCACACTCACTGACATCACACTGGTTCTTCAAATTGGCTGCAGTAAAGCATTCACACCACAGAAGCCAAGGAACACTACAAATACGTTGGATGTTAGACATAGCAAGCACATCGGCACTTTCGGCTCTCTTGACACCGTGAAGACAAAGATGAACAAGGACGACGTCAGGATGGCAGAGCTCAGGAAGGCGCCCGTGCATAACGGACAGCTAGAAGGGAATGGAGCCAGGTTGATGGAGTAGAGGCTTCAGGAACCCCAGCGCCCCTTTTCCAGGGTTCTATTAGCCACTGGAGGACAAGGCCTCAAGGCAGCCTCCTTCATGGTCTCCTACCTCATTCCCAGGGCATGAAATTAGAGGTCAGCTCCCAACTGCCAGTAAGCACTGGGGGAGCAACTCGCATCATTTTATTTGATGCTAGGGTCTCAACCAGTGCCTTGTAAATAGCTGGGACACTGTAAATATTTACTACAGGGATGCAAAAATCCTCCAAAGCCCCGAGTGGTTCAATACACCCTATATGTCAAATCCTGTAAAGTAAGAAAAGGGTTTCCCTGGTGGCTCAGAGNTGCAAGGGGTGACATTATTGAACTATCCATCAAAAAGTTAGGGGGACACTACCAACTGTCAGCCAGTTCCCACCAGCCAGTCAAGTCAGTGAATGTTCGTCATTTATAGTAACTGACAAGAGGAAATAGGTAAAAAGATTACTCTGCTTAGTTTCTTTATTTTCATACAACTGGTTAAAAATAGAACAGTAGGGGTGTTTCAAAGACAGACACAGAGAATTTTTTACCAAACATTTGAAGGATAAATAATATAAATAATCTGCCAGAATTACAGATCATTTTTCCCCTTGGGAAGATAAATGTTACATATACCATGTGTATTAAATAATTATGGCTGGAGATGATCACAGTACACATAAAACGTATGCATCACTGCCAAGAATTCACCTAGAGATTTATGATACTGAGACATAAAGCTTCTAAGCTCTGTTAGGAAATTGCATGTTTAGCTCTTAATAATACCTAGAAATGCTCATCAAGACTGAGGAAGAATACCAGGGGGGAAAGTAGCAGGGAGATTGGGATTGACAGATACACACTACTATATATAAAACAGATGACTTACTGTCTAGCACAGGGAACTCTACTCAATACTCTATTGGCCTAAATGGGAAAAAAAAAACTTAAAAAGAGAGGATATATGTACATGTGTAACTTTATAGCAGAAATTAACACAACATGTAAATCAACTATACTCCAAAAAAATTTTTTTAAAAAGAAAAAAGATTGGCGAGGCAGTGCTAAGTTTCCAATTGGATAGATTACTACTGAGCGTTTTCTTCTTCTCAAATAACCTGACATCTATTGCTCAAGTAGCAACTCAAATTAAAATACTGCTTAATGATGAGAGAAAAAATATGCTGGGTAGCAGAAAAATGTATTTCGGGCAATGACTATGTTTAAAATGGCTAATTCACCAGCAAATGCTGACCATCACTTCTAGTAACTACTGAAAAATTAGCTGACATTAAACATAAACAATCCCCCATGACTTCATATATGTGTGTGTTGTGCTTCTCTGAGCTCTAAAAGCTAATAAGATGGTGACAAACAAGTTATACAATGGGGGCCTCGGTCTCTACTGATCAAGCTCACCAACTCCCCGTTTGACGTTTTGGATTTTATCAGTTAGCCAGCCTGTTCTTTAAAATTTTATTTGAAAAGAGTAACATTGATTTACCCTGCAAACCCAGTTTTCTGTAATTCAAAACAATCTCTTTCTCTCTTCCTTTCATTTTTAAATATCACTTCCCGCAGAAGTTTCTCCACTGTTTAAAAGAGGATGACGCTCAGTCCCCGAACAGCATTAAAATCTGACCTTAAGCATAGTGGTTTATGAACAATCCTCGTCAACACACCAGCCTTCTGAACAAGAAGTGCTGTTCTCTTTTATTTGAAGACCAATGTGAAGAACTAAAGAAAAGTGGTAATAGAGTCTCCTTTGCTTGAGTTTACTTTGTAAACTCTTTGAACAAGATTGCCCCCTACATGTTCTTGTTTAGTCTCTATCATATCCCAAATCCTCTTGCCTGTTCATCACTCTCAAAAGCTAGGTCATCTGTAGTGATCAGCTTTCAATTGACCAGGAGCAAAATGATTCAGGAATATCCACCACTGGATCTTCTTTCTATTGAATCAGACCAACCGAACTACCCTAACATCTGTAAAGAAGATGAGCAGGAGCTGGAACACCACACTGCAACAATCAGATAGCTCTCACCTCAACAGTCACACTTTTCAAAGTTTTTAGCTGGTATCTTTCAACAATGGAAACTTCAAGCCACTATGTCTTTCCATATATTAACTGTGATATCTGTTAAAATCCAGTATCTTGGAAACTGCTCACAAATAATGCTGATTCTCCCATAAGAAACTCTGGGTTACAAGCCCTGCTGGGATACGCTATGGGTTTATCTCAACAGAACTCGGATGGTTCCCTTTGATTTGGAGCACTTGACCACAAAGCTGTATTTAAATAATACACAACAAAGGCAACGTTCAATAATTTCCTCCTCTGAAGGTCTTAGATTTTATGATGCCCCTTTTATCTAAAGTTGAAAATACGTCCCACATCTTCACTTTACAGAGGTGAGAATCTCCTGTCTGTATTGAATCCACAATAGTAAGATCAAAATATGATGGGCTTCCTATTGGCTCAGTAGTAAAGAATCCGCCTGCCAATGCAGAAGACTCAAGAGCCCAAGTTCTATCCCTGGGTCAGGAAGATCCCCTAGAGAAGGAAATGGCAAACTCACTCCAGTATTCTTGCCTGGAAAATTCCATGGACAGAAGGTCACGGCAGGCTACAGCCCATGACGGGGTCACAAGCGTCAGACATGACTGAGCCTGCACACATGCATGCAAGCAGTACGTGATGGGATGGGCTTTGTTGCTGCTGTTGAACTTGGCTCTAGGAATTGATCAGCAGCCAGATTCAGAGCCGGGAAATGACTCACTGAGTCACAGTGGTCACCAGACAGGGCTCTCAGGTCAAAACCAGTGCAGACACGGTTAGAGGAACCCCAGGCCTCCTCTCTGGTCCCTCGAACCTGAGTCCCCAGGGCAGGCCCCAGGAGATACACAAGAAAACAGCCTGGAGCTGGGGGTTCCTAGTCAGGTTCTACATTCAGAGGAGAAAAGGCCTTTGTACATCTCTGAACAATAACAAAATAATTGCAAAAATGATGTATTGGATAAACTGCAAATTCTCAGGGGAACTACAGAGAGGTAAAGTGGGATGACCAGATGAGGAGGACAAGAGGCCTGGCTCAGTGGAACACGACCCATCTGAAGGATGCATGTTTTTATGAAACATACAAATGACACTGGGAGAAAATGTGGGAAGAATAACAAGCATGAAACAAAAGGCAAGAGTGAGAAACAAAGGATGGCATTAATTACATATTTGGGTTTTAGAAGAAAAGTGGGTTTTTGTTTTTATAAAGTCCATTGGGCCAAATAAGCTGTAACACATAAACAGGCAATGTTCTGTTAAAAAAAAAAAAAAAACAGAGCTTCACCATAACATTTACAATTCTACAAAAGAATCCATCAAATTCTGCCGAGGCAGACCCTGTAGCTGGCATCCAAGGCCCGGGAAAGGTGAAAGCTGAAACTGCACCCTGCCACTTTATGCATTTTACTGCTAGACCAGGATGCGTTTAGTGCACAAATGCCAGCAATTCCAGGGCAGGATGCAAAAACTTATTATGGATGTGCTCAAGTTAATGTTTACTATCCATCAGCTATTCTAGTGCCAATTAGCACCTTTAAAATCATGTGTAAATATTTGAAAAACATGTTAGCAATTAAAGAGAGGAAATATTCCACATTAAAATCAGGAAGAGACTTTAGGTTAAATGCTAAAAAGTAGCTATATTCTCAGAACATCAAGTTTCATGGCATAACTCAAAATGCTATATGTGCTCTAAACCAAAAATACAATGCAAGATCCTATTTAAAATTCAGTAAATGCCAATTATTATTTACTGCTTTCAAAACTAACAGGTCCTCTAATTGAATATAAGAGGTTTTAAAGTTAGTGCACCATTAACTTATACTCCATGTTAGTGATGAAGTGTTGACAAATGCTTTCAGTGAACTAAGAAGGTGAAAAATTTTGAAGAAAGGTAGCTTAGGTTCTTTCTTTGTACTAACTTTTTAATGCTAGCCTTTTTTAAATAACAGAGAAAGTCAGAGTGCCTGGCACATGGCTTACTGTCAAGCTTCCTTCTTATGCAATCTAAAAAGAAGATAAATTCTTCATCATTTAAAGAGTTTATTTTCTAAGAAGAGTTAATTCCCATAGTTAAAAAAAGAAATATAAACCAAAAGAAACTTAATATGCCAAGTTAACCAACTTACAATTAAGGCCAATGACAACTCATTAAGAATCAGGATACCACAGAACAGGGGCCATTTTTTAAGTGTTGAGCTTTAAGACTGGGACAAAAAAACGTTTAACAGTAGGAACTGATAAAGTTTTGTTAAACCACACTAACACTTTCATAATGAGAAAAAAAAATGAATCACAAAATCATTCATTCAAGGAGAAAAATCTAGACTACTAAGAGTAAGGTATTTTGATGGTAGTGAATAAAATATTTGAAGATCAATTAATTGATTGAAAATGGATAGATAGTTTTGTCTTTTAAAAATAGTAACTAATGTTAGCTTTCAAGACATGGACTGTGGTCCCAATCCATTCAAACAGAACAATGCTGCCACTATTCTACTTGAAGAAAATGTTGGGAAGGTATACTTCCATTTTTAAAATTCCATTAGAAAACAAAATCTTGTCTATTGCATGTATGGCAAAATGATCTAGAAAAAACTTAAATCAAAATAACTAAGGAACAAAACAAAGTTATATGATCAAAGAAGAATGAATATTTCAAGTTTTGCTTCAACTACTGCACAGTTTTTTCCAAAGAGACGGATCATGAAACTTTCACAACTGGATGCATNGTATGGCAAAATGATCTAGAAAAAACTTAAATCAAAATAACTAAGGAACAAAACAAAGTTATATGATCAAAGAAGAATGAATATTTCAAGTTTTGCTTCAACTACTGCACAGTTTTTTCCAAAGAGACGGATCATGAAACTTTCACAACTGGATGCATACCTTCCATTATTATTTTATTATCCTTATTATTTTCTAATGTCCTCAAGATGTTTCAGGGTTTTTTTTTTAAATATAATCTTAGGACCACTTTGCCCAAGTTCAGTGCCATCTCTCATTTTCTGAGACACCTCCACTTAACTGCACACCCACCAGCCTACCACATCCAAAGGGGTGTGTGGGTCTACTTTATCTCCACAGACTGACATCATCACTGCACCCACACCCTCCCCTTCCAGCGACACTGATGATGCCAGACATGGACCTTTGGTCTAAATTAGACCAACTGAAAACTTACAAGGAAACTTACATGTGGGACTGACAGACTGAAAGGGGCTGAGACTAATATAAGGCACAGGTATAGGTGTTGAGACAGACAAATAATAACGTGCAAACAGGAGCGAAGAAAGCTGCTCTTGGGGAGGAAAAATAAAGAAGATTTCCAGAAGCAAGCAAGAAATCACAGCATAAAAAGAGACCTTTTGGTTTTCCTAAGGACTTCACAGTCTCTGCTCCCATTAACTTCTTGCACTATTGAGGCCATGAAGAACCCCTCAGGTACTGTCCCAATTCCATTTTTCTTGTGCTAGTCTGATTTGACTATTGTTATGTGGAATATCAAAGAAACTCAACTGAATAGGCCCTACATCCTATGTGAACAAAGATTTAATATATGCAACATGCTACCAGTCTTCAATCCCGCGGCTTAAGATCTTTTAGATGGACAACATTATTACGATTGGGTTTTTTATGTCCAGGTCTGTTTTGATCATAAATCTCAAGGGTGATAACTATCCCTCCCCAGCACACTCGCTCCCCTCCCAACTCAGCCCACTGTCCTTCACTTTTCTAAGTTCGACCCGAAATACCTATACAAGGATATTTCTGATTCACTGATAAGTCTATATTTCATTCGAAATCTTTCTGAACACATACACATATCTGACCCCAACCCACCAGCAGGGACGGGTGATAGAAACAGGTATAATAGTCGGTTTAACTTTTTCTCACAGCCTGTAGCACAGCAATGCTGAAAGGACCCAGAGGTTCACACAGGACAGATGAGTGTCCAAACAACATCCATACCAAAGGAGGTCATTGTTACCACTATAAGATGTTTTTATTCTGAGTGGTTTGGGCATGAAAATAGATGAGGATTACTAAACTACTTGAAAAGCAGGAACTTTATTGAATATTTGTTCAAAAAAATAAATTCAACTTTATTCAATAAAGTTCAAATTTATTCAAAATTGCTTTATTCAATTTTGTATCCTTGGCACCTAAAACATCTTGTAGAATACAGTACATGCACAGAAAATAATTACCAATTAGAATAACTAGGAAATACAAAAAGCATGATGATGCCAGGACTGTTTCTCAATCAAAGATGCAGACAATTGTGGTATTCTGTTGTTGTTGCTGGTGTTCAGTAGATCAGTCATGTCCGGCTCTGCAACCCCATGGACTGTAGCCCACCAGGTTCCACTGTCCATGGGATTTCCCAGGCAAGAATACAGGAGTGGGTTGTGATTTCCTTCTCCAGCAGATCTTCCCAATCCAGGGACTGAACCCAGACCTCCTGCATTGCAGGCAAATTCTTTACCACTTAGCCACCTGGGAAGCCCAAATTTTCTTGACTGTGGCACACAGCCTGCTAGATTATATTTCCCCAATCATGGATCAAACTTGTACCACCTACAGTGAAGACACAGAGTCTGAACCTCTGGACCATTTGTACATATATAATAGCTATGGGTAAAGATCTTCCAAAACACACTTCTCTGTAGATGCCGCCAAATATTTCTCAGCCCCTACTTATTCGTGCACGTGGCTGCACATGTCTTTGCTCAGAAGTACTGAATGCGTCATTATACCCTTCAGTGTTACAGCCCAAGTGACCTAGCACAGCCACGTCAGAGGTGCATTTGCAACTGGAATATTCCAAAAACACCTGGAGTGAATGCCATTACAAAGTTGTAGTTCTTAACAGAAATACCGCTTTGTTTTATCAGCTATGAGTATGGAATTATAGAAAGGAAGCACGTTGTAAACTATCATCGTTGCCTTCATCTTTAGGATCGATAAAATTCTTACCATTCCTACTACCTCCTTTTCTCAACATGTGAAGTCCTAAGCAATCTGAGAACAAGTTCTATTTCCCTTCTGATGGTCCCCTTGACTCTCTAACGTGCAAGAGTGTGAAGATGCCTACTGCAAACACAGTGCCTCAGCTTCCCTGACATCCCCTCCCGCTAAGTGTGCACACTGAGTTTTTATTCCAGTTACGGGCAACCAGAGACAAATTAGATGCTCACTTCCAAACCCACACATTTGCTATTTCTTCTCCCTGAGATAAACAACTCATCTAGAATTAAGACTTTTTTCCCCAAAGTCTTAAGTTTTCCGGAGCCTCTATCCCAAAACACTCCCTCATGTCATTCTTCTGTCCCTGGTCCACACACCCTGTTAATCCTGGCCCCACACCCTGCCCTACTCCAGCTCACTGTGCACATCTTACAAGAGAGATCCATCTGCCTGAATTGATTTTATTGGCAAAGTAGCATTTTTCATGGATCTAAGATAAAAAAGCTTGTAGGCTAATTGGCACAAATTTGTTATGATTTTCTCTAACCCATGGCTGAGGTGTCTTGCTCTCCTATTTAGGCAAGAGTCATAAAATCTAGTGGAGAAGGAAATGGCAACCCACTCCAGTATTCTTGCCTGGAGAATTCCATGGATAGAGGAGCCTGGCAGACGACAGTCCGTGGGGTCACAAAGAGTTGGACACAACTGAGCGACTAACATTCACTCACTCATAAAGTCTAGAGAATTAGACAGAAATGGTTTTTAAGCCCAATTTTATTGTAAACTGCTCCAGCATCTAGAGCTTTCATAACACTTTCTAAGAGAAAAATAAAACACTGAGTTGTAAATTCTACCTGAGTCACAATAGTTACCAGTCAGAACAGATACAAACCAATGAAAGAAAAAAACAATATTACTGCCTTTTTAACATCTCAGCAAGTCAAGTTTCCTTAAGTGAATGCCCACTTGTCAATGCCACAATTTCCTCCATAAATCATTATTTCATTGTTTAACAAAGAGTTACTCATCGAAAAGAAAGACACACAATAACTGGTGAAAAGGTTGACTCCCAGGACAGCAACATAATCTGAC
>SJYA01002431.1:856107-905196 GCA_006410615.1 Neotragus moschatus | reverse complement strand
AAAAAATAAAATAAAATAAACTCGGTTAAAAAAAAAAAAAAAACATACTTGAGAGGCTTCTACCACTTGTCAAAGTGAAGAAGATTACCCAGTCTTCTTTAAGAAGAAATGGATTTCTTCTTAAATACATCCATTTAAGAAGAAATGGATGTATTTATTTTAAGATGATCCTGGAAGCTGAACGAAGATCTTTCACATTGTATGCTGCTGCTGCTAAGTCGCTTCAGTCAGGTCCGACTCTGTGCAACCCCACAGAAAGGACTTATCGGCAGCAGCAGCAGCAGGCAGGCAGTGTATCAAAGTAGAATTAACTAAAGATATGTTTCAATTAGAAAATGCTTTAAAGTCACAAAGTCGATGAAAATTTCAAGTTATTCTGTCAAATATAAATGTTTGTCACTGTATATATGTAAATTATACTGTCAGTCTCAACATAGCCACATGCTTTGTAAGGTGCAAAAAAATTAATAAGCAATTCTCTAAAGGGTATACCAAAAACTTCCAGAATACACTAGACATCTGGTCATAGATAAAGGATTTTTTTTTTAATTTTTTGATACGTGGTTATAGTATTAAAAAAATTTCTTATGTTTGAAAGTTAATGTCAACAGATGCAAGAACTTTATGCTTAAAACTCCAGGGAGACAAAGCCTTGCAAGAATAGGGCCAGTACTCTGTCATCTAGTTTGGGATTGGGGGAGTGACTGGGAACAGCAGAAGGCACGCAGGTCCAGGGAGCTCTTTTATGCCTTTTTAAGACAATAGTATTAAATTTTGATCACGTTTTCATGAGTTCCAAAGGATGGCAAGGGGAATAAAGTGTCAGCTCTCCTTTTGATCTGAGGCATTTAGAACTAACTCAGCATTTTTATGCAAAAATGACAGAATCTAAGGTCAAATTAGTCTCTATCCTTTCCTTCTGGGAATGTACTCAGATGAGGGCTATCTCAAACCACTGTGTAGGGTAAGGTTTTAGAGCAAAAATAAACAAAAAGATTAAAAGATAATTAATTAAATAGTATTGTTTAAACAAACAATAATATTGGTAAAAACACGTGACACAGTTAGTCAATATTAAGAACACCCACAGCTGAGTTTCTGATCCTGAGAAGGGGACAGGGAACAGAAATACTCTTGATTATTCCAATTACTGATGGAGATTACACCCTGTCTCCAATCTTGGCGGCAGTGAGGAAAGAAGAGGATTGATACAAGAAATCCCCTTTACCACTACCAAACATTTTGTGTTACAGGAATTAAAGTATTCCAGCCTCCAGTGTTCATCATGGCAATAGCAAAGATGAAATGATGGGAATCTTATCTTGCTAAAAGTTGACCAACTTTGCCTTTTTCCTCTAATTTCAAGCCAGCATCTGATTTGTCACTTCTAATTTCCATTTATCCTTGTCCAAAATCATATTCAGTAAAACCAAGTACAGGTTAGAAGCCATGTTGAAATGTCTTCCTCCAAGTAACTGGAGGTACACTTAGGACCATCAGTGGAAGCCACCACACCCTCCTCGAAGGACAGGCATACAGATCTCTGGCTTACTCTATTCGTCCATTTCAGTTTTCCATCTCCCAAGTTTCTTATAGGAAATTTCACAGGAGGGATCACAGGAGGGAAGNCATTTACTAAAAGAGTCTATTCATTAGGAAAATTTTTGCTAATATGAGAATACGGAACACTATGTCTTGGAGATAGAATCTGTTTAGACATAAAATTCACACCTGTCTTCAAAAAGAACTAAGGTAAATCAGTTTACCATAAAGTAAAATTAAGAGCATCAGTGAATAATCTGATGTCCAAAAGGAATAAGAAACTGTATTTTATAATAGAAAGAGCTTCAACTTCAGAGAACCACATTTCTTTCAGCAGATCCTGGTCCCACCACCTTGAACTGCTTAACTCCATCTATCCGTGAAATGGAGTTAATAGTTTCTAACTCATGGGGATATTATGAGGAGAAATTATATAATAATTAATTCATCCTCTGGTTGGTAGGCTCCATATACCCAAATATTAGCTTTTGTTCATATATAAATAAATACTATTTATCTATGTCTTTATAACACATCTGACTATGGATCGAAAGAGTCCAGGTTCGTCTCTGGCTGGTTCAGTGGGACAAGTGCTCTTTGGGCTTCTCGGGTGGCGTTAGTGGTAAAGAACCCACTGCCACAGCAGGACCCACAGGAGACGCAGGTTCGATCCTTTGGTTGGGAATGATTCCCTGGAGGAGGGCGTGGTGATCCACTTCTGTATTCTTGGCTGAAGAGCCCCATGGACAGAGGAGTCCGGCAGCCTACAGTCCATAGGGTTGCAGAGTTGGACACAACTGAAGCAACTTAGTACACATACACATATTTACGTATCAGTAAAATATAAAAATAAATGCTACAACAACATTACTCAATATCCTTTCCAAACTCTTGGGTCACTAACTGAGCCCCAGCTTTTCAGTATCTATTTGTCTCTGATTGGCTCTCTGACTTCTTATAATTTCCTTTCATTTTCAAGGTCTGCTTAGAGAAGAATAAGGGATTCAATTCTAGCCCACAGGTCAGCAGGTGAAGCTTTCCTAGGGCTTTGGAGATGGGCTTCAAACTCATGTTGCTAGAATGTGCGAGATGGAGCCACTACAGTTCTTTTGTGATTCTGGGAAGAACGAGCCTAGATGCTGAGGACAACAGAAAAGAAAGAACTGGGTCCCTCTTATTGAACATTATTGAATTCCATGATTAATGAAATAATCTCATTCTATAGTTATGTCATTAATATGATAATTTTTCATTTACTGAGAGAATAAAAACAACTCACACTTCTCAAATGTTCACTGTAATTCATGTATTTCTTACTAAAAAGTTATGCGGTAAGTATATCTCTATCCCCACTTTAGAGACAGGTCAACTGAGGCCCAAAAAAGCCAAGTAACTTGTCCAGATGCACAGAAGTATTAACTTGATGAATCAAGATTAAGTTCAGGAAACTGGCTCTCAAGTCCACTCATTATTGTTAACCAATACTGTCTATGGAAGGAATAGCATTAAAACAAATTCAGACCATCAGTGATATTAATTGCTGGGCAGAATCCCAAGATAACTTATTGTCCAATTATACTCAATTATGAGAGCTAGTTTAATTATATAAAGACAGTTCTTCACCTGGTCACCACTGAAAACCATATGGCCAGATAGAAGATATAACTTTGAAAGATTTAATACCACTTTTCTTGTCTCAATAAATTCAAGAAAACAGAATTATCTGCAGTAGCTCGGTGCTGCAAATTATTTATTCCTAATTCTGACTTTTCAGAAAGTGATTTTGATGCATAGTCCACCTGGGAACCTCTGCCTTGGGTTTTTATGGATGATGACCTTCACTTTTCAAATGGGAAAGGACAGTGGTGCTCTCCTTTAAGAGTGTGTGTATGTGCACAGCACTAATTAGAGCTCCAGAGTTGGTGCAAGGAAGACAACCTTCAAAAAAATGTAGAATTCAAATTATCGTAATTATTGGCTTTTCCTAATTTGGCCCATTTTCTAGATGGCAAAAAAAAAAAAAAATGAAAGTCAGGATTCAAATATTGTTCCACTCTATCAAAAGGAAAATACCAGTCAAAGATTAAACAAAATCCAATGAACTGACCCTTTAAAGTCCAACTGAACAAATGCCATTGATCCTAGGGTCACCCCAAGGCAAAAGCAGGAAGGGGGCTCTTCATAGTGTGGGGGGGATTTCAAAGTTCAGTCAACAACCCCCTGCAGCGTGGGTGAGGGAACAATGGCCNCAGTCAAAGATTAAACAAAATCCAATGAACTGACCCTTTAAAGTCCAACTGAACAAATGCCATTGATCCTAGGGTCACCCCAAGGCAAAAGCAGGAAGGGGGCTCTTCATAGTGTGGGGGGGATTTCAAAGTTCAGTCAACAACCCCCTGCAGCGTGGGTGAGGGAACAATGGCCAGCCCTGTCAACACTATCGCACGGTATGAAAATTTCTACTTTGCAGAAAGTTTTTAACTATTTTTTTTTTTCAGAGATTGACAGATAGACCTGTGCATTCTTGAAAATGATGTAAGAACAACACGAAGCACCCCTTAAGGGACATTTCTCTAACGGTCATTACAAGCATATGCAAAGAGGCGTAACCTTACAGAAAAGCACAGATAGTGACTAATTCCAAATACAGATTAAAAATCCTTAAAAACCAAGTCAGGTCATGACTTGACCCTTTGACAGGCAAGTGCAAAAACATACTGGGGGAAACAAGGTGGAGAGCCAGGGGTAGGAGGAGTAAAATGTATGGTAAATACATTAGTCAGGAAATGCAGTGAGAATGTCTGACCAAAAGTGGTAAAGTGGTGCAAAATGGATCACAGTGCAAAATCTACCTGTGTAATGTCAAAACAAAGAAAAAAAGCAGGTTTTGAACATGAGTTGTGTGTTTTCTTCTTCATATACTGCTTTTGCTTTTACAATAGGAAATATCACGTAGAAGTCCCATGGTAGCTCATTTATGGTATTCCATCTGGATACTAATTAAACAAATTAATCCAAAAGTTTTTGTAATTGGCATATCCACCCCGCATCAGGCCAAACAACACACATGATGCTGATCAGATGGCTATAAAGCCAATATTGCTTTAAGACAACAACATGTCTTTAATGTTTTCTGAATGTACTATATTAAGGGGTAAACTTTTTTAAAAATAAAATTCTCTAACTGCTCAGATACTTTCCGGATTTTTTTTTTAATGTATTTTAGGGTAAAATTTAACTTCTCTATTTATAGTTACTTCCTCTATAAAGACTTAGAAATAAAGAGCACTGTAGACTAGTTAAGAAAGATTGCTACACAGGAAACTCATAACAGGAAATGCAATTTATAGCTGCTAGCACAGTGCCCCACGCAAAGAAAACAAGAGGTTAATGAGAGCTTGTCGCGCCAACCTTCCCTGAAAACAGGGTTGCTGGTTAATGTGCGACAGAGAAAAAAGATATTCAACAGAGTGTCAATATCAACCTTTGGAGCATAGTCCTCTTATACCATGAACTGATTTAGTATATGTTCTGAAAACAAACTCTGAACCTACTAAAAAAAAAATTAAAAAACAATGTCAATATAGACAAGCACTCATGTCAAAAATAGTGATAAGAACTGGGACCATTTTAAATTAAAATAGTAACTAAATATGTGTAGGGGCATACATATGAGTGTTTGCTTGGGTGTAGCTTCTATTATAAAAATTTAAATCCCCAAGACATTTCCAAAACCGTTGTAAACCTTAAGAAGTCTGAGTCCTTTGATAACATTTTCTTTTTACACTGATTTGACTTCACATTAAACAACTGGCCTAGATAGAATTTCAAACATTCAGAGGATAAACTCATCCTTAAGAGTACTACCTCGAATCATTCATTAACACAAATACAGAGAGAAGCAAACATCAGTTATGTGCTTTGACAATTTAATCTAATTTTAAAATTTCCAGTGGCTTTTAAAGTAGTAAGAGCATTATTCATTTAAATAATAAGATAAACATAGGAAGAGCAGAACCAGCAGTTACAGCTGGACACTAAGCTATCAATATTTTTGCAAGAAGCCTTGCACAACAGACTTAACTTGACATTTACAGATTTATGCTCCAGCCATCTGTCCTCAGATGGTAAGATGTGTGTCATTGTTGGAGGGGCTAGCTAGTAAGGATGAGTAGTATAGTAGGTTCTGCCAGACAAAGAACTGATCGGTGGGCTAAAAGAGAAGGAAGCCAACGATCTTCCATTCACTATGCATTTTTCCTGTGGGGCCATCAAATAGACACTGTACCTCACCCTCCCCTCCAGAGTCCATGAGTCACCATCAGGCCCAACCTTCCATCCTGCTAGCTACACTTCCTACTGAATAGGGGAGGAGTTTCAGCAACTGCCTTCCCAAAAAACTGCATTTTATCTGGGCTGGGACTATCACTGGACAGAAGAGTGAAGTCAAAATTCACCTAACTGAAAATACTAACTGAAGTTAGTATTACAGATGTGAATGACCTCCACCACAATGATCTCACTTTGACAATCAACCAGTGCTGTAGGAAACGTGCCATTATTGGCAAAAAGAGACACCCTATGAAGAAGCTTGAATTCATTATGATTTTAAATACTTCTGTTATGAATTAAAGCCTTGCTCAATTTGGAATAAAATATACAACATAATATACAATAAAATACACACAAAAAAGAAAATGTATCTCTCTGCCAATTACACCAGGAAACATAAATCATATCTTTAAATTTTTTAAGAAATAATAAAAGGGGGAATATGTTATTTTTAAAAAATCTTGGAGATTATTTTCATAAATGAAACAACTCTAAGGTCTAAGGATAAGAATAACAACATGACAATTAATAATATACTAACACAGCTAAGAGGTGGCAGAGCAGGGATGACCCACTCTGTTCTTCTCAGATCCAGCAATTTGCAAGTTAAAGAACAGAGACACTGGAGTCAAACTCTGAAGTTCTGTTCCAGAACTTGCTTGCTGTTTGACTTCGGGCAATTAACCTCTCTGAACTTCAATTCCCTGAGCTGCAGGAAGGATGCACTCAAATGTCAATTGCCCAATGCCCTTCCTAACTTTTATTTCTAATAGTATTGAGTATGAAATACTTCAACTGACACATACAATTACAATTACAGTCTGTATTATTATCTCCAGATAAAAATGTTAATAAAGCCTTCCAAAAACAAAAAGTCATTCCTTAGAATGTTTAATCATTAACAGGTATTAATATTCAAAGCTAAACTCATCACACTACTTTTCATACCACCTGAAAATGTATGAAAACTTTTAAAATGCCAGATAAACAGCCAGAGCCCTTCAGAACAAGAAAAGACAGTAACACAACATTAGCCAAGTACAAAATGAGAAAAGTTTTACTGCATTAACATTTAAACATCAGTATGTGGAAACTATAGAGAAGTGGAAAAATAATCCTACAGAAGAAAGAGGGGAGGGGACGGGCTGATCTTACTACCACAAGAAAATCTAGATAGACAAGGTTTTGATTTTGAAATTATGAGGTAGAAAATGATTCAAAATAAATATGCAACGCTATGTAATCCTGTGTTATAAGTGACAGTAATTTTTTTAAAAGTCAATACAAGTCACCATCACTAAATGTTACCAGAACATGAAGAAAAATTGTAGTATCAGAAAAAATGATGAAAGTAAGTTCTTCCCCACGCAAATGAGTGAGGATTAGCTGACCATTGGTTGAGCAAGCCTCTCCTTACTATTCAGATAACTAGAGACAACAGACTACGTGTCAATATTTTCCATACCACTACTCAAGATTTCATATGGAAATTTTGCTAAAATAAAAGCAGGAATAAGTGATTATAATGCCACCAATACATATTTTTACTTTCCTCAAACATGGACAAATAACAGGCTCAGATGAAGTTTTCTAAAAGTAGACAAACTAAACAACACACATGTATCTAATCATATAAAAAATTTCAGTCTTAAACTCCCAAAGTTGCTTCCTCACTTAGTTTTAGCCAAAACACTTGAAAATATTTTCAAAGTTTTACCTGTTGAGTTCTTTCATAAAAGAAAATACAGTAAGCTATGTTAGTTTCATAAACTACTGCACAATTGCACTCATCTCACATGCTAAAAGTAATGCTCAAAATTTTCCAAGCCAGGCTTCAGCAATACATGAACCGTGAACTTCCAGATGTTCACACTGGTTTTAGAAAAGGCAGAGGAACCAGAGATCAAATTGCCAACATCCAATGGATCATGGAAAAAGGAAGAGAGTTCCAGAAAAACATCTATTTTTGCTTTATTGACTATGCCAAAGCCTTTGACTGTGTGGATTACAATAAACTGTNTGTGTGTGTGTGTGTGTGTTAAAGATATTAGGGCCTCCCCAAAGTTCAGTGCATTCATTTCAATGGGAGTCTTTGGTAGAACACATTCATGACCAAAGGCACTATGCTTTCAGCACACAAGCTGGCTTAGGCACTGCACAGGGGAGGGCTACAGACCCAAAACAAATTTGTCCCCTTGGCTTGACTCTAGTCCCTCTTCCTACCCCAGGTCAACCCATTCTAACCTCAGAGAGGGGGCAGCTTGTTTATCTAACTTTCTCTCATCTGCTCTGTTCCTCTTTCAGCTTTTAAGAGCTCATAATAGCCAAATCAGAAAAATCTTTAAAGANGCTACAGACCCAAAACAAATTTGTCCCCTTGGCTTGACTCTAGTCCCTCTTCCTACCCCAGGTCAACCCATTCTAACCTCAGAGAGGGGGCAGCTTGTTTATCTAACTTTCTCTCATCTGCTCTGTTCCTCTTTCAGCTTTTAAGAGCTCATAATAGCCAAATCAGAAAAATCTTTAAAGAGGAATTCAAGTCCAATAAAATCAACCACAGAAACACATTGTCTTCATGCCTTTACCTTTTAGGGCAAGACATTTTTGAAGATGACAATCTTACCAGAAGGAGTGGAGAAAAGAAAAAAAATTGGGGGACCATAAAAATTAGAGGTGATCAGCTGATGGCTGGTTTTCATCTCAGCCCTCTCCCCCACCCCAGTTTCATGTGTCACTCCCTGACTGTGCTAATCAGAACTCTATTGAAGGAGACGGCCGTGTGAATTTATTGGAAACCAAAGAAATCACTACAGAAACAGTCTCCAAAACCAAAGAGGATTTTGAAGGCTGACCAGTGTGTCAAGATCTGAATACTAACACGTACAAATCCAAATTTAGACGCTTCTACGATCGTTTTAGTTTCAGTGCAACGAGTTACCGTATAGTTTTCTTCACATCCAACACATAAAAAGGAAAGAGACTCCGATTTTCAACATCACACATCTAAAACAACTTGCAATCAATTAACGTTGTCAGCAGCAGAACTCAATTTTCTCCCCTGCATGCAGAGGTGAACGCACAGGACAGATTGATAATTCCCGTGGAGAGTGTGGCTAACTGTTTCTAGGCAACCTTGCTCCATCATCTTCCCTGACAAAAACAAGGGAAAAGAGTCTGAGCTGTGGGCTGATGAATACTAATGATCAGGCAAAGAGGGGAGCTGCCTCACTGACTCTGGGGAGAGACACACAGGAGCAGCTTCTAGCTGTGAATTGTGCAGCTCCTACTACTGAACCCGAGCCTAACCCAAGCCTTCCCTGCGACTGTCCATCCACATAAGCAGGACTCCTTCATGTACCTGATGTTTAGCTTAGCAAATGATTCCTGTGTGCTTTCTGGAAATTAACTTGGGGGAAAAACCTTCTAAACATGTCCTTTTATTTACTGTGGAATTTGTTTAACCCTCTTAGGAAAATTTAGACTGGTAACGTTCTTAAATTAGTATCTTTGCCCAAGAGACCGTTCGAGTCACAAGCACTGAACTATAGGACAACACAGAAGCAAAACTTAAAACATTTCCAAAAGCTGGCCATGCTGGAAACGCCACATAGCACAGCAGAAATGAGTCCAATCTGAACGAGAATCAAGGATGCCTGCCTCCGCACGCCCTTTCCTTTGCTGTGAATCCATCACTCTCATGGCTCTTGTAAGTACCATTTTATGACTCATTTTTCCCTGCCTGTAAAATGTGAAGGAGAAATAACTTTTTCCAATAAAAAGAATCCCCCAAACATTTTATTTTATTTAAATATATGTGTTTAAAACTATATATATATGTATATGTGTGTGTACACATATATATGAAACAGTTTTATACTGTTCAGGGTTATGAATCATTCATTTCATGTGTCAGTTGATACTAGAATAAATGAAAAACTGTAACACTTCCTCAGTACTTCAACTACTATTGAATAAAAATATCACAGAAAATTATTTGAAAATTTTAAAGAAAACTAATTTTTAACTGAATCATATTTGAGGCTCACTGGGGAAAAATCTATTTAGAGGACTTCTATGGAGTCTTTAAAATAACTAACATAGAAAATATTAATTAGTAAGTCTTCGTTTCTTATTTTTAAAATTCTTAAGATGCTATTTTTCTTGACTCAAATGAGAAGGCATTCCCATGCCGATGAACAACAAACTTATCCCAAAAGAGGAAGAGCAACTCAAATATTGCCAAGCACTATGCTTATGATTCAAACATATCATCTCACTTTAACCTGACAGCCCTGAAGTAAGTTTAACTTTTGTGGAAACTGAAGCTCTTAGGTGGTCATACATCAATACTTGGTGGAGCTAGGAATCAAACCCAGGGTTTCTGTCTACACAGCCTGTGCCTTTAATTCACACTGACATTTGCAACTCTCCAAAGGCACGAAGTCCCTGAGGTAAGGTACATGTTTTACATTGCTAAGAGTATTAAGATTCACACAGTACATGTACTGGGCTTTCCAAGTGGCACGAGTAATAAAGAACCCGCCTGCCAATGCAGGAGACGTAAGAGACAAGGGTTCAGTCCCTGGATAGGGAAGATCCCCTGAAGGAGGGCAAGGCAACCCACTCCAGTCTTCTTGCCTGGAGAATCCCAGGGACAGGGGAGCTGGATGGGCTACAGCCACAAAGGGCTACAGGGTCGCAAAGAGTCGTACATGACCAAAGAGATTTAGCACAGTACAGCACAAGGAAACGTATTAATCAGATTTCATGTGGGCAAAGCTTCCCTGTTGGCTCAGAGGTTAAAGCCTCTGCCTGCAATGCAGGAGACCTGGGCAAAAAACTTTTTTTTAATTTCTTTTTTTTCTGAATCAGTTCAGGCTGAATTCCTATTACTTACAAGTTCTAAGGCAGGGGAAGAGGAAGATATACCAGTTATATAAAATTTCAAGAGATCTGCTTAATCAGGAAAGCAAAATATTAAATAAACCACTTTAGCAACATCCTTCTCAATAAATACTGGTGTCTAAGTACTCTCAGGTAAGGGTGAGCCCCCCTCAACTCTGCCTTCCTGTCCCTCATTCTGGATGACTTCAGTTTCCCCAGGTGTGAACCCTCTGGAGATATTAAATGAAAAAAATAAAAGTGAAGAGGCTAGTTCAATGCCAGACAGTAGATACTAAGTAATAATACCTACTTTAGTTTTCACTAAAACTAATTTTAAATCTCCCAATTAAACATTCCAGATAGAATCTCAAAAAGCACTTTAACCCATTTGCTAAAAATTGCAAAATGAAATTTCTTTTTTAAAGGCTGTATCTATTCCCCCATAGTTTTTACTGATCCTGGCTGTCATCCTTAAAATCTATTCTAAAAACCTGAACTCTCCCATATTTAAATACTTTAAGTTTGAAATCGTAATCACACACATAAAGCACATAAAGATTTACAAAGACAACAGACACACTGTACTCAGGACAGGGACCAAACTTCAGAACAATGGCAGCTGCTAATCCAAGGAGGCTTGCTGTTTGAATACAAATAAAAGTGAATGTCATCAAGGAGGCTGACAGACTATTTGGCTTTTGAGATGGTTCCTCCTTATCTGATTTCAGTAATTCAACACATTTATCATTAACTTTCTAACAGAAAATGTAGAATATGATCAGGGTTTGAAAGTAACATTTTCGTTGCAACTTTTTTCCCCCCACAAAATATAGGTATCATAAAAATTAAGCTTAGTTACTTGAGCTCATAATCACAAATACTCCAACTTTTTTTACTTCAATTACTTTTACAAAGCTAATAATTTAATAACTTAAATAAATTAACATGTTTGGGATTATTAGAAAAACATGTTCTAGAAAATTTTTTTGCTAATTTTTAAAGAAACCATGGCACTGAGTTTCAGATTTTCATAAGTGGAAGAGAATAATACTGTAACTCAAGTTATTGTTTTAAATGTGGGAATACTGAGGCCTCAAAACACACATCAATTTGCCTTAATTTATACCCTGTCCTTTAACAGCAAATCTAGAACTAAGAAGCTCTCTGAGAAGCTAGGACTTGCTCTGCTGGTTTAGAGCTGAACCTGATGAAAATAGATTGTAAGAAAGAACCAGAAGGCTGGGAGCCTGGACGAGCAGTGGTGGAAAGGAAGGATTTCACTTGGTTATGGATGAGAAAGAGAATCTCACAATTATGACATTATGGGCAATCCTTCAAGTGCCTAAAAACTACTACTTAATATGTTTGACATAGAAACACACGTGAGTTGATTCATAGTCTCACTAAAAGGCATTCTTTGTAACACAGCAAGCTTTTTTCCCACTACCTCTATCAAAAAAAGAAGCGAAAGAATAGAAAGCTGATATTAACTATTAAAAAATTTACACCAAGCACCAAGGAATTCCCCACTAGAAATATAAAGACTTGCTGGAAGTTTCATTATGTGAATTTATTGCCAATTCAGTTGTCTTAAAAGTTGTGCTATAAAACATATTGTCCTTTGCTGTTCCAAATCACATTTAAGAGAAAATAATAACTTTCTTAAGAGTGTTTCTGGAATTTTCTTCTATGCTCCACAGCCAAATCTCAGGCCTTAAAGACACAGTGGCTGGCATTTTGCCCACTGTTCTCTATGCACTTTATTGTCCCTTTAAAGAAAAAGGAGAGGAAATCACATAGAAAACTATTCTAGCATCACGCTGCTCGCATTTCCCCCTGAAGCCTTAGGAAATAATGTAAAAATTAGAAACAGTACAGAAATCTAACCTTACTCAGTGACTTCTGAGAACAAATGCTCTCTCCTTTTACAGGCACAAGTTTAAATGAATCAGGTGATTATTCTAATATATGTGCACCTCTACATGAAAAGCAGTAAGTCACAGGACCCTATCATTATAAACCGATCGGTGCAGCCAGACAATGGACAGACTGCAGAGGCACCCTCCCTGCTCATCGACAGTGCCCTACCTCACCTGTGCAAGATGAGAGGTCCTTGCACCAGCACTCACTCTCCTCTCCCCCTCAGTAAGGAGCTCTGGTCTTGAGCTGAGCTTACCTGCCAGCAAGTTGTTCCTCATCGGCCCTCTAACTAGAGCAGGAATAAAAACAGGAAAGCTATTTGGTATACCAAAAAAACCATCCTAAAAGGGAAATCAGGCACCCTTCTTCCCTCCTGATGCCTAGAAGGTGGACCTGATGGTTGACACTCAAGCAACCTCTCTGGACCACGAGGTTGACAGTCTGAAGATAACACTGAAGTGAATCAGGCATCTGGTTCTCTGCCTCTGGAGCTATCACACAAATTAGTTCTGGGATGCAGACTGCTTGACTTCTTTACCTAAGAGGGAAATAAACTTTTAGCATGTTTAAGACCCTGTTGTTATTTGGGGAATCAGGGGTTGTATAATGCCATGCTTAATCCTAACTAAAAAGTCAGAAAATGAAAGTGAAGTCGCTCAGTCGTGTCCGACTCTTTTGAGACCCCATGGACTGTAGCCTACCAGGCTCCTCTGTCCATGGGAGTTTCCAGGCAATAGTACTGGAGTCAATTGCCATTTCCTTCTCCAGGGAATCTTCCCGACCCAGGGATCGAACCCGGGTCTCCTGCATTGTAGACAGAGACTTTACCATCTGAGCCACCAACGAAGTCATAATTATGAAAAGAATGATACAGAGGTCTCAATTTTTGTTTTAATGAGACGAAATATAAATCCAGTATAAGCATATGCTGGTAAAACAAGACACTGAGGAGAAAAAACAAAGTTGACTTTGCAGAACAGACAGCCAAAGCAAACTCCTCCCCAAGGCACAGCAGGAAGGCCCTGCTCCACTGCCAAGTTCAAAAACACACGTGCTCCCTGCTTTCCTGGTCTTTGGGTTGTATTTTGTTTTCAGCCTTTGGAAAAAGAAGTGAGACTGCTGGCGAAATCATTTCGGGGTGGTTTCTATCATCTGGAATCGCTAGCTCCTCCTTTCCTCTGCCTCCTTGAATATCCCATCAGACAGTTAATCCGACCAGCCTTCAAATTGAGGAAATGGAGTTCAATCAATCTGCTTTTAGACAGAGTTAAGAAATAGACAGCAAAAAACAATTAGAAAATCTTGTCTTCCATAGGTCATTGCACGGATGAAATATGAGAATATATGCGAATCCACTTGGTAAACACTGAAGTACAATACAAACAGCATTAGCATTGATTCTATGCTAAGCTCATCAGGAGAGAGGGAAAAAGAACATTTTCTACCAGAAGGAGAGTGTGCTTTACAGGTTTCTATCACTTTAATTCTTCAAAAGTTTCCATAAGATTGATGTCTTCTTTAAAAAAAATCAATGCAAATTAGGGACTAATTTTAATTCTAGCATCTCCACCAGTTTAATATACATCAATAATGCTACTATTCTGGGGTATTTTATTACAGCCTTTGGTATACGCAAGTCATGCACTATGATAAATTCTTAGGATCACTCAGGTTAGAAAATCTATGCTTGATCCACCAATTTGATGACACAAAACTGACCGGCATGTCCTCCTGACTCTTCAAGCTATTAGATTTCAAACTACTGTTTCTTCCTGGTCCAAAGCAGACATGAATTTGTGGCTGTGAGACACTGTAAGTCAAAAGGGCAACCCATTATGACTGCCTTAGCGACTGAAATCTTCTCCTCCTCCTTGTCCATGCAGACATAAAACCGCTACTGCTTGCTAGCATGAAGAATGATCACTGATGTTACCTCAGGAAATCCAGCACAAAGACTCTAGTCTAGTAAGCAGGAGACAACTATATGCCTAAACACCCACAGACTGTCGATAGCACACTTCATAAGACGCTGCAACTTCTCCAAGCTAAAGCCCAACAGTATGAAACAAGGGACAGCGTCCACGATGAAGAGCATTCAGAGGCCAGCTCCTTGGTCCCACTATACTGGCTCAAGTGACCGTGTGCAGTTCCTTCAGGAAGACAGCAACATGGTACCCAACTCTGGCCAATAATTCCCCATAAAACAAATGTCATCTGCCTCAACAAGTCTTCACATGTCTCTACAATGTATGCCCACCTTATTTTTCTCAGTTGAAAGACACTTTTTAGAATATCTTCCTTTATTGCAGTACAACCTTTTGCTTTTGCAGTCAAGATGCCATCTAATGATGGTATGGTAATGAAACTGACAAATACGTATATTATACCTAGATTAGCACTTGATATTTGTTCATCATATGGACTAAAAATCTTTAGGTTAATTGTACATCAAGATCTTATCAAATTCACACAATAATGAACTACTATTATATTGCCATCTCCTGAAATGGTCATCTGGTCACTATGTTCTTCCTTCCCTTGACCCACTGATTTGATGATTTCTATCAAATAAAATAGTTTTTTGAAACTAAGTCTGTTTCACCTTTTGCTGTTATACTGAACGTGCATTTTGACTCCTATACTTCATTCTCACTAATACAAAAAAAAAAAAAAAAAAAAGAGGCACCCTCCCATTCACCATTATCCGTAGATGCCATTAATACACTGCTTAGCTAATTCTTCCAGATCATTAAAAAATATATACACATTACCCTGAGGGTCTCTTCAATTTGATACATTTTCAATAATCATTATCTCTTTGGATAATTCATTATACATTTACCATTTCTTATCCAATTCAGTTAATTTGGTACATAAGATTTCAAAAAACACTGTTTTCTTAAAATCACGATATTTAACATATATTGCCTTTTTTAATCAAGTAATTGTATAAAGCTATCAAGGAAAGCAATCAGGTTTTTGTGTGATGATTACTGCTTTAAAGTCTTTGGTTCTGTTTCCATTATCTTATAGATGTTTACACATTCTTGTTAATGTTATTTCATCAGTCTATTAGGAACTGAAATTAGACTAACTGGATGATAATTTTTCTTTTTAAAAACAATCTACTATATTTCCCCTGGTAATTCTTTATTATTTCTAATACAAAAGCCCACCACTTTTTCTAATATCCCCCTTTTTGGGCAAAACTCTGAAAACCTAGGAACAGCACCAACTTTAAGAAAAGTAAGAAAAGGTGACTGTGGCAGCAGGTGGGGTCTCTGGCTGCTGAGCACACACACTTCTCACCCCTCAAATCTTCCACCTCCATTGCTTACAGTCCTGAAGGTTATTACCGTTCACAAAATCCTGTATTATAGTTTAGATAATTTTTTAAATGTGCAAAACCATGAAAATAGTTTCCTAGAGGGAAGCATGGGCGCATTTGCTCATGTAAGCCTAAACTAACTTTGCTGCTGCTGCTGAGTCGCGTCAGTCGTGTCAGACTCTGTGCGATCCCATAGACGGCAGCCCACCAGGCTCCCCCGTCCCTGGGATTCTCCAGGCAAGAACACTGGAGTGGGTTGCCATTTCCTTCTCCAAAACTAACTGTAGAGGACACACAACTGTGGGGAGCCTCAAGGAAGGAACTGAATGGCTTGAGGATGGTAGTGGCAATCATACCTTTTGAATTTTGAGCTGTATGGACAAACATAGACAGCATATTAAAAAGCAGAGACATCATTTTGCCAACAAAAGCCCATATAGTCAAAACTATAGTTTTTCCAGTAGGCATGTACAGATGTGAGAGTTGGACCATAAAGAAGGCTGAGTGCTGAAGAACCGATACTTTCGAACTATGGTGCTAAAGAAGACTCCTGAGAGTCTTTGGACAGAAAGGATATCAAACCAGTCAATCCCAAAGGAAATCAACCCTGAATATTCATTGGAAGGACTGATGCTAAAGCTGAAACTCCAATACTTCGGCCACCTGATGCAAACAGCCAACTCACTGGAAAAGACCCTGATGCTGGGAAAGATTGGTGGCAAAAGGAGAAGAGGATGGCAGAGGAGGAGATGGTTAGATAGAGTCGCCGACTCAATAGACATGAATTTGAGCAAACTCCAGGAGATAGTGGAGGACAGGGGAGCCTAGGTGCTGCAGCCCATGGGGTCGCAAAGAGTAAGACATGACTTGGTGACTGAATAACAACAAATGGAAATAGCACTTATTAAAAAAAAATTCAGGTTACCTTTCCAGAACAAGACACTCACAATCCTCCACAAGATGTTTACCAGAATTTTTTTAAGAAACGATTTTCCCTTAAATTGCATAATTCAGGGACCTCCCTGGTGGTCCAGTGGTTAAGACTCCACGCTTCCACTGCAGGGAGTACTTGATCACAAGGAAGATCCCACACGCTACACAGCAGGACCAAAAAAATTAATTAACAAAAATTCCATAATTCATATAGAAATAAGACACCTGGAGATAAAGATACACGAAAGAAGCATTAAAAAACACAACTATAAAAGAAGTAATCACTCCACAGAAACCTGACCGTTGTCTTTGCAATAATTACTTGATTACAGGAACCCAGTAGCAAGGACTTGGAAAAGTACCAAAAATCTAGTAGGATGAAAGAGTAGGAAGAGACCTCAGACCATTCTCATCAAACTTCGGGTTTCTCCTTGGGCTAATCCTAAATAAAAACCATTTCCTCAGCTTCTGGAATTACCCACCTATACAGTTCTCCTAATGAAGAGGAGAGGAGGGGAGAAGGAAGCAGGAAAATGGGGAGATAACTCTAAGATGTACAACCAGTACATGGGTGGTTGTGTTCCCTGCACAGAAAACTGACAAATCCACGTATATGAGTAACCCAAGTTTTTAAAATTTTATATTATTATAATGATCTTCACCTAAAAAAAATAATAAATGCAATGGATGTTGCTCCTAGAGTTAAACTCAGCTAGNGAGGGGAGAAGGAAGCAGGAAAATGGGGAGATAACTCTAAGATGTACAACCAGTACATGGGTGGTTGTGTTTCCTGCACAGAAAACTGACAAATCCACGTATATGAGTAACCCAAGTTTTTAAAATTTTATATTATATAATGATCTTCATCTAAAAAAAATAATAAATGCAATGGATGTTGCTCCTAGAGTTAAACTCAGCTATAAAAAGAAGGCTTCGTGCTATCTCAAGGACAAAGAAGAAGAATCATCATTTCTGCCAAGGAATTCACATGTCATGGCCTAGATGCCTTTGCACCTTTCCAAATGAAGGATGAGATGTGTATCACAGTCACTGTGCTAGTGGGGACAAAGTTCTGTTTTACACATAGGGATATGCAGAGTGCCAGGGCAACTCTACTTATGCTTCCTATGTGCTCATGCTTCCCCACGTCTTCAGAGTTTTGTGCAAACATTATGTAAAACCCTGAGTGGTTAGCAGTACAAAGATTTTATATGGGTCAATAAGGGTAATCACTTCACAGATCAGTGTAAGTGGCCTGAGATCATTTCCACTAGCAGCTCAGGGCTGGCTCATGGGCATTTTAGTGGCGTCACAGCATAGGGTTCCATGCACTTAGTTTAACTCTCTGCTGGTACAGTTTCAAATTTATTAATCATTTTTGAAAACAAGGGACCACACTCTGATTCTGCATTGCAACCTGTCACCTGTGGAGCCAGTCCTGCCGACCTCTCAAGGTGTGGTCCAGCAGCATCAGTACCAACCCGAGTACAGGTGAGACGCAGCATCTCAGCCTCTGAGGAAGACCTGGCGAATTGACACCTGCATGTCAACAAGATCCCTCCAACAGTAATGTGCGCGTTAAAGGCTGAAGCGCACTGCTCTGTCAGAAGTAATTCTACGTGAAAACACAAAGTTCCTTCAAAATCCTGTGCTTTGGAGGATACATGACAATGCATCAGTTCCTCTGAGCTTAATGTGATTAATCAAGTATTCTGTTTTGCAGAAATCAATATAAGAAGTTTGGTTAAGCAGAGCTGGTCTATCCTTCCCTTTGCCCCAAGAAAAGCCAATTCCTTTAACAAGAGCTTCAAATCACATTTTAAAAGTGTTGCACTGTTAGAAGACTACCCATATTCCCCACCCCACCCTGCCCAAAATCATATGTCAAAATCCTAACTTCTAGTACCTCAGAATGTGACTGTCTTTGAAGAGTCTTTAAAGAGGTAATTAAAATAGGTCATATGGGTGGGTCCTAATGCAGTATGACGGTTTCCTTCTCAGATGAGGACACTCACACATAGGGACACCTAGGACAGAACATTCAAATAGAGCCAACTATGAAAGCCTATTACATTCTAGGCAACATGTAAGGAATTTCACTTACATAATCTTATTAACCCTCAACTCAGTGACATGGGTGTAATAATGCATATTTTTCAAATAAAGAACAGAGGAAACAACTGGTCCAAAGTGATGCAAAAGGGGCAGAATCATAGAATGAACCTTCCCCGGGACCCTGGACGTTGCCCTGGTTTCTTCATAATTCGCATTCATTCAACACTGAATACCTTCATTCAACGGTAAATACCTACACTGGGCCAGAAGCTGCTCAGATCCTAGACGTGCCAAAGTGAACAAAATGAAACTGCATCTTTGAAAGAAGCGAGTAGTGAGAAAGACATAAGTATGTTATTAATGTGGTTTTAGGCAAAAATGTTATAGATTAGAGAGTATGAGGGGTGGGAGGAAAACAAAAGCTATAAATGAGGGAAATGATGGATGATGGAAAACTAATGTTTGCATAACAGCAGTTCACAGTATAATCAAATAAGAATAAATCCTGAACTTTCTTGAAAATCATTAAACATAGACATTGACAAATATATAGATATAGACAGATATTCATGTCCACATCTGCATACGAATATCCGTAGTTAAAGGTTTTATAAAAATTCAACAAATAGTTCAACACCAATACTTTGTATTGGATGTACAACATAATCAATGTCACACTGACAGGCACAAACAAACCATACTAACATTCACGATAGAGTTAATACATATTTTATAGTATAGAATGTGTGTCATTTTTAACCATCTATTTAGATTAACTGCTGCACACAAACACACACACCTTCCAGCATCGAAACCTATAAATCACTGAATACCTCAGGGCTATTAGAAAACATTAATTCAATTCCTCGAGCTAAATTACATTTCAGCATTTCCATCAATGGACTTGAATAGAACCTTGAGATGATTAATGTTTCATCAGTGATTATCCCGACAGCAGAACAGAGAGAATGCCATCTCGAATTTAGAATGTTAGCTCAGTGCCACTGAGGAAGTGCTGGCCTGAGCTATCATCTGTAAGGAGCATTATTAGTATTCAAATTTAGTAAAAATTTTGAAAAAGTTTAACTCATTTAGGAATCATCTCTGTCATTTAAGACTCAATATTTGTTTTCTTGCAGGAAGCCAAGAGACTGGAGATAATAAGAAGCCTTCAAAATTTCATGGTTTAAAAAAAAAAAAAAGAATAATTCTTCTGTGATCTGGGCCCCAGAAAGGAGGACTGGGGCGTGGTTTTACAAGCTTCTGCTACTTAGCTGTGTGAAGCTGAACCATTTCTCATGGATTTACATTTATTATAGCCTACAATTATGACTTACGCCTTTTCCCAAACAGACTACAGCCTCCCTTTCAGCTCTCAGACAGCAAAGAGAAGGTTTATTGCTTCAACAGTCAGTTGCATGCCCTGAGAACAATGCCAAGCACTGGGAACGTGTGTGGCTGGTAAAGACTGTTCAGTCCAAGACTGCTACATGAAAGACCTGGCATGTTGTCATCAATTTGTAAAAACAATGTCTTTGAAATGACCCACAATTTATACTTAATGGCTATTACATTTCAACTCCTATTTCCAACTTGTACTGGAAAACTTCAATAGAATAGTATACAGGCAGTGCTGTCATAAGGAAGTGTACTGGGGTGGATTCTGAGACTCATTTATACAAATACATCACTGAAGCCTGGGTAAAAAGCTCTTCAACTCTCCTCTCACACAACTTTGCTAGAAAACAGGAAAACCCAAGAACAAGCAGTAAGTGATGCCAACAGTCAGAGAGAGGGGGCCATGGAGCCCCTCTGGAGGCAGATGGGGACAGTGAAAGGACATGGCCCTAAAATAAGTCAGATTTGGGCTTTTATCTTAACACTGGCCTTTTGAATGCAGGGCATCTTGGCCCAGCAACTCTTGAGAGTTTAGTTTCTTCAGATCAGCACCATGGAGTTATTTGCCTGTGGAATAAACACCAACATTTAAAACACCTAGGACAGAGCCACGCAAATAGCAGACACAGAGTAAAGGACAACAGTAAAGGACACTGTCATCACCATCATTATTACTCAGCTCTTTGTCCAAACCTCTACACTTGAGGTTGCAGTCCCGTGGTCCAGGAATACACAAGAACTACTGAAGGCTTCAAAATCAAGACAGCCCCTAAAAAGGACTCAGACCATCACTGGTAAAATTCTCCTTTCCTCATTCTAGTTTTAAAGTCAAATCAGCCTCGATTAAGTCTTTTTAAAGTCATTCTTGTTAAATGTGGGAGAGGGAAAGAGATTTTTCTCTCAGCATAGCCAAGATTAATCAACTGAACATATGAAATACTATACAATAGGAATTTCTGCTGCAAAATATTGGCCTAAGTATTCACAGAATATTCAGAGTCTTAAAGAAACCCTTCAGAAATTTAGAAACAAAAGAATTTTTCGCTTCCAAATACAACTTCTGAAATCTACTAAAAAGTATTGCAAAACATGGCTACACTCCATAAAGCACCCTACAAGGTATGATGTCTCCAAGTTGGTTAAATTTCAAGTCGATTTCATGACATTTTCTCCTTTATCCTCACGCATACCCAATGGCATTTCAAATACCAATTATGGTGTTGGTGGTGGTCAGAATTACCCATCTAAAATATTTCAAGGAAGGAGAGTGTGTCACCATAACTAAGTCACTTTTTAAAATAAAAAGTGAAGTTTACTATAGTGTAATGTAATAAGTTTTTCCATTGAAACATTCAAGACACAAAGTAAAATTTTATTTTTCACTTTGTTACCGCAAATAGAGCTCATTATTTATTTCAAAAAATCTTCTGCCTTGGTTTTTGCATTAGAATTACTGCAGTTTTCTTCTCCCTCTTCTTGCTCAAATATAAAATAAATGAGGATAAAAACTTAATTTTATCCTTAATTTTTTTTTCATGAAAAAGAAAAAAAAAAAAAGTGAGTGTTCCAGTCATTGCTTTTGTTCCTGAGCCCTAATTCCAGTTAAACCCTATACAGTCAGATGGATCCAGTGAGATTTGGCATGTCTGTGCAGATAACCTTGGGAGCATTCAAGTTTGCAAGCAATATTCATCCAACTCTAATTTTTACCTCTTTTTGGCATATGTGCTTGTTTAAACATAACTGCATCAGGCTTTCCTTCTATTACATACACACACGTTTTTCAAAGCCCTGTAGGAAATGTGAACACACACCAAAGGTGCCTAACCCAGTTCTAGAGTAGAGAAGATGAGAAAGTGGTGGGAGGAAGGGGTGGGGTGGAGGGCGTCCCTTAATAAAGCAATCTCAAAGAGCAGCAGAGGTGTGCCCCAGCAGTGTTTCAATGCATTATCTCCATCTTAAATAAATCTAGAGAGAGACTGCAAAAGAGAGAAGGGATTTGACTAGCTTTAGGCACATAAATAAGAAATCGCTCCCAGCTGTAGAGTTTAAATGGAAAGAGGGTAGATTTTGCACTCCCAGTGCCAAAGACATTTCAAGAATCTGCTTAATCAAAGAAACACCAAAAAGTCCCAAAGTCTCTAGGTTCCTAACAGAACGGTCAAGGAAACGGTCCTGGAGGGCTAAAGTGGAACAAGGCATGAGTTAGTAGCTTTTTGATAGGCTTGCAAGGTCACACTGGAATGAGAGCTGGGAAGACTGAGGTGTTCTCAACTTCATTGTGGTGCCGGCAGAAACAGGGGCTGCAGAGGCTGCTAAGAGAAGCTGGACGGATGGCTGTACCTCCTTGCTTATATTTATAATTTGTCACTGATTTGTTGGCTTTGCTTATATAATATTATTATATATTCTATAATGTAATATGTTATATATGTATACATTTCTTACTTGTTTTACTGGGACAAACAATTTGTTTAGAAAAACACTTTTCAGGAATTCCCTGATGGCCCAGTGGTTAGGACTCAGCCCTTTCGCTCCCAGAACTAGAGTTCGATCCCTGGTCAGGAAACTAAGATATATACATACCTCAATGTTTAAAGGCTTTTTCTACTGTCCATATAATGCCCACAATGAACGGAAAGAGAAACTGAGGTTCAGAACAGTGCAAAATATGTATCCAACTTCACTAGGACTTAAAATTGTTATAGTTTAAAAGAGTTGACAAATAGTAATGCTGTAGTTTTAAAATTCAAAATGTTGTTTCCTTTGATGTGATTGTTTGGTAGAAAGAGATGAATGGAAAGAAGAAAGTGCCATTGAATAGTAGAGCAGCAAATGGCTATCAAAATTAAGCACTGTATATAGGGCCTGAGAGAGTATATCCAAAAAATTTTGTTGTGCTTGGAAAATTACTCTTTGCTGGCAACTTGTCAAGGTGTCCCAGAGTGAAGCAATGGCTCCTGGGTGGGCTGCAAGTTTTTAAATTAGAAGGGACCCCTGCCTGGTGCTTTGCAGTTCCAGTGCTAATAAAGTTGCATCCTTGTTTACCTGAAGAGTTCATCTTTGTCCTCGATGGCATCCTGCCCTTGGCAGAAAAAACCTGACATATTCCAAGAACCCCAGGGGTGAATACTCTTTGCCCAACAACAACATTAACTTGCCTGGGTTTAATCTGCGAAGACTGTCCCTTCTGCCTAGTTCCCTCCAAAATCATGCCAAAAAGGAAGGCCAAGGGAAAGGCAACATACTGAAAAGTGGATATGCAGTCCAGGATGGGGCTCCTAAGTCAACTAGGGTTCAAACTCAGAAGCAATCTCAGTTATCTAAGCCGTCCATTAGCAGAGTAGACTCAGACAACTCATTTCTTTGCCAGAGACTTCATAACCAGAAACCTCTAACCAGATTGGAGGTTATCATATCCACCCGGCACACCAGACTGGGAGTAGAAGGAGCAGGGGAGAGAAAGCAAGGAAGAAATGGAAATAGGAAAAACATACTAGAAAATGTACCTGTAGCAGTCATGGGGAAAATAGACCACCGCTCCAGGTTCAGAGAAAGACAATTACACGTAGAAATTCATCTGACATGCCACCAACCCCTTTACATCCAAAGCCTGGAGGAATAAGGTGACTGAAGATGTCTTCAGTCCCTGAAACTTCAGTCCCAGAACAAGAAATTCAAAAAACCTCATTTCCCCCAACCCCTACCAAAAATGTCTACTCTGAAATTTTTACAAGGAAATTGATTCCCTTATTTCACAAAAGGGCCCCCAAAGCAAAGGACCCACACCCAAATATACTCTCTGAGAGTTATCAAACTGTGCCCAGCCAGCCAGCAAATGCAAGTGATTTCTTGTTAGTCTTGCTGGTTTTCATAGGAGAAATTGCATCTGTTCACACTCACAGGTGCAGGGGAGAGGGGGATACATCTGGGAGCCTGGGTCCCTCAAACCAAGAGAGCAACCAAGAGAAAGGGGAGGTGGAGACAGATGAGCTGGAAGTGGGAAAGCACGCCTGACCCAATCCCCTCCATCAGGCCCACACGCTATACAGCACGCATTTCCAGGACTCTCGCTTTTGGTGGTTCTTTGGTTCTTCATGGGTCTAGCGGGGCAGAGAAGTTAACAGTATCCACGAGACAGCCCTAACACAGCTGGGACATGGAAGGAGTGGCCCAGATCCACAGAGAAATGTGTTGTTTTTGTGGTGCAAGGGGAACTTGAGAAATGTGCTTTGGCATAAATCTTCATCTTTGGGGGCCCATCTAAGTGCCTCAAAAGGCAAGACCAAGCTTTCTGCATTTTACACATTTTAAAACTGTCAGAGCTTCACCTCATCCCACCCACAAAGTCATTACTCCAGGTACATGAAAACCATATAAAAATATTCCATCATTTTACAGATAAATTCACAACATATGTGATCTGTGTTTGCAAACAACCCTCCAGGGTACATACAAATGTGCGAAAAACCACATTTCGTGGTCATATCAGAAATAGTAAGGATGAGTGCATTCCCAAAGGCTTAAGTGATGGGTTTTGTGCCAACAATAGGAATTCTTAATGTGTAACAGCTAGAAGCACAGTTAAATAATTAAGTAACTTCCTGGGATTCTTGGGAGGGAAAACAGTATGAATGGAAAATGAATAGATTAAAAGAAAAGGATCCTCTGTGTTTTATACAAACTCGATTAATTATACAAATTCTGAGTGGCAGGTATCTGAGGTGATGTCTGTTTTTATGACCCTTTTTCTGTTTCAAGTGTGCTGAGAAAAGAAAGGAAAGGTAAATTCCTCTTCTGGCATCTCTCAGACATTTCTGCTTGTGTGCCTGGCACCTCTCAGAGCTCATTCTGTAGCTGGAGGAAGACCGGGGGTGAATCAGCAGGGAAAACGCGATTCCAAGATCTGGAATAGGACTTCCCTGATGTCTCAGATGGGAAAGAATTTCTCTGTAATGCAGGAGATATGGTATCGATCCCTGAGTCAGGAAGATGCCCTGGAAGAGGGAATGACTACCCGCTCCAGTATTCTTGACTGGAGAATCCCATGGACAGAGGAGCCCGGTGTCCGTGGGGATGCAAAGAGTCGGACACGACTGAGCGCCTAGCACTTAGCTCTGCTCAGGCCTCTAGCATTAGAATTGAGAAAGCTTTGGGAAAAGCATTTATGTGCTCTTCATTTGTTTGAGAGGAAGAGCAGGGCGGGCTTCAGGGGCCCAGGCCTCAGCACAGAGCCCCACATTGTGTTTACATTGTGTTCTTGAGGTCTTGAATGGTGACTTTTTGAATCAAGTACCAGGCACTTTGAATTACTTTGCGGGCATCCCAGCAAGTTACTCAGCCGGTCCTGAGTGAGGGTCTGGTGCTGACTAGTCTCTGGTTGCTCCTCAGAGTCTTCTACATGTGAACACGTAAAACATGCGAGGCTGTGTCCTTGTTCAAATGGCAGAAAAGAGCAACGCTCATCAAAACCTGGTGGGCATTGTGCAACCAGGACACTCTTCAAAGCAAGAAATTTGATGCAGACAGTCTCAGCAGAAACCAGCCTTCCAGGACAGCTCAGAGGATTTGCAAATACACCCCAAAAGGTTACCTGTAGACTTGAGTCAATCACAGGAAAAGAGGCAGTTCTGTGCAGAGAAGTCATAGGAGGAAAATTCGAAGGAACCAACAGGATCAGAGTTGAACTAGATTCATGTTCCAAAGAACATTTATGGAGCTCCAAGGAACACTTATGGAGTTCCAAAGAACATTTATGGAGTTTTTTTAATGATAGGAAGGAGGTGTTTTGTTTTGTTTCAGGTCATGATCGCCATTGACTGTAAAATGAAATTGCTGAATGTTGTATATGATTAACTCTAGGTTTTATAGAGTGTGGTACCAAATGGAAGAACCAGAAAATAGCCATAGGTTTTGATTATTTAAAACTTAACACAAGGATTATTTATATTTGCAGATCCAGTTGACAAGGCTGTGTGTGTGTGCTGACAGCAAACTTGAAAATTTTCAACTCTTCCATGACTTTAAAAAGTAAGCAGCACCAAGGGAAATACATTCATACAAAAGAGGGGGAAAATGGATGGTTTTCTTTTCTCTGTAAAGTGTTGCAGAAAGCATCCTAGTCCCTAAACAATTTAGGAGATAAATCAGCCTACTGCCACAATGCCTGCCAAATTCAGCACTAAAAATGGAAGAAACCCATGAATCTACGATTAGGCAGAATAAGGACCAATTTATTTTTACAGTCATTGTTCAGCGCTTACATAAAAGTAAAAATCAGTGATGGCTAAGAAATTTAATTATAGTTTTCAGAGGTATTCTGTGTTTACTAGTTACTTGTAAAACAAAAGGTCATACAAATATGAATGTTTTTCCATCCCAATTTGTACCATTTTAGGAACATAACCTTCCTAACAACTAAGTCAGTTTACGGTCAAACAACTGTATTCCTCAACCTAAAAATAGAAGGTAAGCTAATCAAAATGTGAAATTTTAACTTTTTCTAGAAATTCAAGACAATAAGACCCTTAGAGATTCATTATCTAACCAGGCATTATCTGGACAAAACTGGAAGACAGAAGAGATTAAAAACCAAACTATTAAAAGGCACAGGAGTACTCATATATTGAGGAAGCCAAGGAAAAGAAGCATAAGGGAGTTATTTTAGATTTTCCTAATGCCTTTACAAATTTCAGATATGGCCAGAAAAATTAACTTGGCAAATTAAAAAATATCATTTTTAGAATTACTTTCCTATGAACTTCTAATAGGACAAATTAGAGTAAAAGTATAAGAGGTCCAGGGAAAAATTTAGATCTTGGACCAACCACAAGAATTCCACCCTCGAGGCCCCAGTTGTGCATAATGAAATCAGGGGGAGGCAGCTAAAACCTGTTAAGTTTATCTTCATCCATGTACACAAAAGTGGGAAACAAACTTAATGTCTGCATTTAGAATAAAGTAGTTCAAATATAGCATGGGTTCAGTCACTCAGTTAGGTGCGACTTTTGGCAACCCCATAGACTGTAGCCGCCAGGCTCCTCTGTCCGTGGAATGCTCCAGGCAAGAATACTGGAGTGGGTTGTCATTTCCTATTCCAGGGGATCTTCCTGGCCCAGGGATCGAACCCACATCTCTTGCATGTCCCGCACTGGCAGGTGGATTCTTTACCACTGCACCACCTGGGAAGTCTTCCATATATATAGAACACAACTACAAACACAGTGTGTAAGACATAAACATAGACAGAAGTAAGAAATATGTATAAATAATTGTATGCATACACCAAAGTGTTCTAAGGCTATGTTTAAAATGCAATAAAAATATAAAATTTAAAAACATATAAAATCCTTTTGCAAATATCCCCGCAAATCCTTAAACACACAGACTTTTGCTCTATCAGTGAGAAATTATCCCTTAGGAAGAGGAAAACCATGATTTTTGAAAAGGCAAAAGAAAATGCCCAAGACAACGTCATATTTAAAAAATTAGTTTCCACCTCTTTACACACTTTTCTCCAGTGGTTACTGTGGATCTCTAACAACCACAGCGACGTGAGAGGATGGTGCTGGGTGCTCTACATGCACTGTCCCAGCACAGCGTCTTAGGAGCTGTGTGCAACCCCGGTCAAGCGTGGGAAGCCTGCATGATTCATTTCCCTAGTGGGAAAACTAGGGCAACAGTTTCTACCCAAAAGGGCAGTAGCAAGGTTTAATGACAGAATAGATGCAGAAAACCTCTTAATTCTGATGCACAGTACTGGACCTGGTGAGTGGAATCTAATATTGCTACTCACTACAGCAACACAGCAAGGTGAGTCTCCTTACTTTCTTTACGGGAAAAATGACAACCCAGGACACTAAGTTGCAAAAAGACTGGGCAGCCTTGGGCTGGAAAACAAGCTGAAGGGGAGATGATAAAGTACTCTGCCAGCCAATCAAGCCAACAATAATAATCAATCTTAAATGAAAATTAAATGTAATTTATCTTTCAAGTTAATGTACATAATTCTCCAAGCAGCTATAAACCTAAACCCATATAGGTGACCATAATTCTACCAGAGCTACTTATAGTACAAATACTAGTAAATATTTAAACTTAAAGTCCATCACACAAAATAACTTTGTTTCTGAATTCAAAAGCGAGCTCAGAACAAATCCACAATGGCTGAATTGTTTCAAGTGTTTTAAGTCATTCACAAAAACTTACTCTTGCACTTTTATAAAAATATGTAAAAACATATAAAGATATGTAAAAAATTACTTAAAAATAAGTCACAAAAACTTATTTTGCACGTTCAGAAAAACATGTAAACAACACACAAATCAAGCCAACACGCATGCCAATTAAGTGCATCACATGGCTACTGGCCACCTGCTTTCTTTTCCACTCACCTCTCAGTTTTCACCTTTCTGAGGTCTAACCTGTGAAACACAAAGATACAAGAAACCTTATTTTCATTAGAAAGCAATCCCAGAATATTTTTATGGTGTGAAATTTGAGCTCGGCGACATCTGTGCGATTACAAAGCGTATCTTATACGAACAATAGAGCTATGTATCATAAATACGTACCAGTAGCCCAATGTTAAAATCATTAAGTTTTATTTAATTATAACCCATTCTCAGAAATGCACATGGTCTAGCTCACAATTAATCATAATTATTCAACCCCACAGCATAGCACCACACAGCATCAAGAGGATTAGCAAATGTGTGGCCTTCTTACTCTTTCTGCCCATTATGAGTACAGAATGGAAATTCAGACAATATGGCACCACAGGAAAAGAGCAAACACATTCATTTCCTCTACAATAAAAAAAGGCTTTAAAAAATGGTTTTCTGCCCAATATTCTCTAGGGACCAGATTCCAAGTTTCTAAATTTATGGAAGAAACCCTTTAGGGTCAAAGTGCCAAAAATATTTTGCAAACGAAAATAAATTAAAAAGTTTTAATAAAAAAAAGCTTTAAATAAGTCCCATGTAGTTCTAAAATAAAACACACAGAGATTTTGCATCTTTTTCTAAAGCCATTGTCACTTCTTATTTTAATTTGCTTTTTGACATTAAGATGCATGGCAAGCTACAGATGTATAATGCTCTATTGACCAGCAGACCCTCCCTTTCGTGAGTCAACTTACAGAAACTACTAAAATTAAAGCAATCACTAAGAATATACTCCAAGGCCATACTAATAGGACAAGTTTATAAACACTGAAATGTGTTAACAAATATACTCATATTCATATATTTGTTCATATAGACGTGTTTGCTTTGCTAGATCCAGCTTTCAAAGGCAAAGGGCTAAATTTGGAGAGAGGAGAAAAAACTGCTTTTTCTCCTTTAAAGTTTTGTTTCTTCTGGAGAAAAGTGTTCGTGACATTTGAAGTCAGCCAACAGCCGTCATTCAAGTGCACAAACCCCTTCCTTCTGCTCCTCTGCGTGGGGCGGCAGAAGGACCACAGGTCTCCGAGGAAGAGACAGAATCCTCTGGGAAATTATTTCAAAGCTGCCTATGAAGAAGAGTTAATAAGAGCTGAAGCTCTGGAGACGACAAATTTGAATATATCAGGAAGTTCTCTGACAGAAAATTGAGAGAAAAGGAATATAAAGTTCAAGAACATTAGAGTGAGACCAAAAAAAGTATGCTGTTCAAGGATAAAAAAACGCATGAATAATGACAACATTTATTAACAAATAATCGAAAGGCACCCAGATCACTTAAGTCATATTCTACATGTCTAGCATGTGTTTTTAAAGCACTGTTAATACTAATTAACATTTTTACCTAACTTTTTCAAAAAAGAAAGTTATTTTTAAGTGCACTTCAATGGGTAATCTGGCCCACAGAACCGAATCAGCTTACTGTCGCACAAACTGAAGCAGAGTTCACGTGGGGAACAGTTTTTTCACAGGACTGGTCTTGGACGCTTAGATTCACCAAAGGACAGCCACCCTCAGAGAGTACGGACCTAGTCTCCAGGACTCAGAACCTAAAGAGATCGAACTTAGAGCTTTACATTTTTATTTTTAAACTCTTTCAACTTCTCAGTTTGGGTAAAAACTGTGAGAAGTAAAACTCAAATGCATTTCAGCTTGAAAAAAGTTTTTAAAGGAAAAGGTTTGAAAGGATCAGCTATGGCGTCTCTAAAAATGCTGATACTCAACTGTATTCGTCTGGTGCAAAATTACAGTATAACAACAGAGGGTCCTCCAAACCATGGCCTTTTTAAGCCATAGCACTAGATGGGTAGGGGAAGGAGGAGGAAGGAAAAGGGAGGAAAGGCACAATTCCTCCATCACTTCCTCTAAAATTCAGGCTTCCTCATCTTTACTTTAAAACATTAGGGCTTTCACACGATTCTATTTGTTTATATAAACGTCCAATGACGTTCTACCAATAATGCCCTAGAAACAAAGGACCAGAATAAAATCCAAAGCCTTTTAACAAGACCTTCCAAGAACGCACAAGTGCCCAAGCTCCTTAAAAATCCTCAGCGTTGTTAGAAAACTTAGGGGCTCCTTTAAAACCTGAAATACACTTCCTTTGCCACCTCACTTAAAATAGCTTTTCTCAGCTCCTGGTGACATCGAGTGGCATCTTACACCAGTGAAGCCAGCATGTGAGAATACTTCTATAATGGTGACAGTCAGTCACAATTAGAGCAGAAATGAGAAAGTGATAAATGCCAATGAACCCACGTGAAGGGAAAATGGACCCAAAAAAGAACAGACCCCAAATGCACTAAGTATACATTTAAACGGGCAAACAGATGAGCCACTAACAAAACATAAGAGGTCTTTCTAGCTGTGATACGTCCCTGATGGGTATCCATGTCATCCTAGTCCTCCTTCCTCTCTGGCGGAGGCAAAAACTTTTCTAAGCGCACTTGAACCACACACACCTCTCCCTCCACACTGGATCACAGGATCAACTCAGTGCCTAGGTGGCACCTGAGGTCAACCGTGATGCGACTCCAACCTCCTGCCTGGTGTCCCTGCATTACTCCTTAGGCAAGTTTCCTCACTGCTGGAGGCACCTCCTCATCTCCGCACCAGCTTTCCACACTTCCCACTGCCCACTGCTGACGCTCTTCTGTCATCTCTTCACAGTCAGCCAGACCCCACCCCTCCTCGGAGGATCTGCTGTCCTCTCCAACTACAAACACGACCACTGTATCTACAATGCCTATGGGCATTCAAATTTTTATTGAGTGAATGGCTTAAATATCTTGAATTTCATCGTATCTATTTATAACTTGTTATTCACTAAGTTTCACTTTAAAATTTTTATCTTACTATCCAGATGCAGTTGGGAATACCCAAGAGGTAGGCATCTCGTTGCACACACTATGGGATCTTGCCCTGGTGACTCACACACTGTTATGGAAACAGGAGACGCTCAAATATTTAATGGAGTCTCAGAATATAAACAGCACTTTAGAATCATCTGGCTTAACTGCCCACTAAAACTCTTTGAGTGCCCTCTGCTCTGCTTCTACCACTCACCCTCTGCCTGCAGTCCCCCCCTCCCCAGGCAGCTCACAGCAATCTCAGGTAGCTCCGACTCAGAAGAGTTTCCTAACACAGGACGGTGCACTTCCCCTGGAACTGAGCTGAGCAAGCCTAGGTCTGCGTCTGTATGATAGCAGAACCTGCTTCTAGGTGTATGCCTTCATTTATTTATTCATCAAACACTTCCCGAGGGCCTACTATGAGCTCCCACCCCATGCCAGGCACCAGGGATGTAATGAACATTCCCACCAGCTCTGCAGCAAGACCCATGGGCCCTGCTCTTCTGAAGTGAAAACAAGTGGGAAAGCAGGCACTGTTCAGAGAGCCACACACAAGAGGTGTCCCCAGGTCATCAGTCACTCGAGCTTGAGGTCATCTTGCCTCCCTTTGGCTTCTGCTTCTCAAATGCCACCAACTTATTACCAAAAAGAGAAAGAAAGCAACAAAATGTATCCTGCATCCCTAACAACCAAGAGGTGACTCAGGCCATCAACAGCTCAGAGCAGCTGAACCCACACCAAGTCTGTGCTCTCCGGATTTCATCCACACCTTTTCCCGCCTTGCTTCCAGACACACTTGCTCCAAACTCTCTGTCACTGGACAGCAAGAGGTCTGGGGGTATGGAAGGTACTCCTCTCTTTCTGAATCACTGTACAATAAAAACCTTTCACAGGGTCCTCATACAAAGACAAGCTAAAATATAGACTTACATAAATTTATCTTTTCATTTGGAATGCATATCATTTCTTATTTAAAAAAGACAATGGAAGAAAACAATGCTGCTGTTTGATGAACACANCTACTCAAGGCAGAACCTGTGATTTGTAGCAGTTGACTTTTTTCTTTATCCCACAAGTATTTGCTGAGATCATCCATGATGTCCTTTTGACCATTGCTTCTATTGAATCAATGTTGTGTTCCAAGCACATTTATTTATCACCTAAAATACCTTTCCTACTACACAATTTCCTAATGGCATTTTTCATCTGGGCATTTCTCAAGGTATAGATTAAGGGATTTAGCATGGGAGTGATGATAGTATAGAATAAAGTGACCGCTTTATCAATTGATAAAGTAGCTGCAGGTCGCATGTACACAAATACACAAGGCACAAAGAATAAGACAACCACTGTGATGTGGGAGACACAGGTGGAGAGAGCCTTGTGCCTCGCCTCTAAGCTATGGGTCCTTAGGGAACACAAGATGACCACATAGGAGACCATCAAAAGGAGGAAGTTTAATAGGCAGATGAACCCACTATTGGCAGCGACAAAGAGCCCTAGAGTGTGGGTATCAGTGCAGGCAAGACTGAGCAAAGGGTTCAGGTCACACATAAAGTGANGCCTCGCCTCTAAGCTATGGGTCCTTAGGGAACACAAGATGACCACATAGGAGACCATCAAAAGGAGGAAGTTTAATAGGCAGATGAACCCACTATTGGCAGCGACAAAGAGCCCTAGAGTGTGGGTATCAGTGCAGGCAAGACTGAGCAAAGGGTTCAGGTCACACATAAAGTGATCTATGACGTTCGGGCCACAGAAGGGTAAGCGGAAGATGAAGAGAATCTGTATGGTTGCGTGAAGAAAGCCTCCCACCCATGACACTCCCACTAGCAGCCCACACACTCGCTGATCCATGATGCTTGTGTAGTGCAAGGGCTTGCAGATGGCCACATAGCGGTCATAGGCCATGACAGTGAGCAGGATGCCCTCAGCTCCTCCAAAGAAATGTTCCGCAAAGATTTGGGTCATGCAGCCATTGAATAGCATAGTTTTACTTTCATGGAGTAAATCTACGATCAATTTGGGAGTATTGACAGAGGAATAGGAGGCATCAATAAAGGAGAGATAAGCTAGGAAAAAGTACATGGGGGATTCCAGTAAAGAGCTGTTAGTAACAGTGACCACGATGAGCATATTTCCTACCATGGTGGTGATATAGATGACCAAAAACCCAGCGAATATGATGTTCTGCATCTTTGGATTCNTCAATAAAGGAGAGATAAGCTAGGAAAAAGTACATGGGGGATTCCAGTAAAGAGCTGTTAGTAACAGTGACCACGATGAGCATATTTCCTACCATGGTGGTGATATAGATGACCAAAAACCCAGCGAATATGATGTTCTGCATCTTTGGATTCTGTGTGAGCCCCAGTAGAACAAACTCTGTCACATTGTTCCTATTCTCCATGCGTTTCTTGTGATGGGTAGTTGCACTACCCGAAAAGAAAACATATTTGTTAATGCACCCTTGGGATTATGAAACTTCTCATCCTCATATATATAATAATTTTAGCAAATTCTATCAAGTGTTGAATTATTTTGATCTGTGTGCGTGTGCTTGTATCGAAAAGATTGTGAGAGCTTCATGAATAATCTCATTGCCTCCCAGGTGAAGTCCTTGTTAAGATTACAGAAATGAATAACTGCTGTAAACATACAGGCGGGAGACCTGCTTGTACACTTTCTCATTCCAGATAAGTAAGAGTTTGACACAGTACATCACATACACAGTAGCAATAAATACCGAAAAGGAGGTAGAAGTTTGGTGTAAAGTCTATAAGTGAAAAACTGTAAGATTTTCATTTTAGTCTTTTGGAAATGAGGAATCATGAAAACTGAGACTATGGGTGAATTGGTGAANATTTCCTACCATGGTGGTGATATAGATGACCAAAAACCCAGCGAATATGATGTTCTGCATCTTTGGATTCCGTGTGAGCCCCAGTAGAACAAACTCTGTCACATTGTTCCTATTCTCCATGCGTTTTTTGTGATGGGTAGTTGCATTACCTGAAAAGAAAACATATTTGTTAATGCACCCTTGGGATTATGAAACTTCTCATCCTAATATATATAATAATTTTAGCAAATTCTATCAAGTGTTGAATTCTTTTGATCTGTGTGCATGTGCTTGTATCGAAAAGATTGTGAGAGCTTCATGAATAATCTCATTGCCTCCCAGGTGAAGTCTTTGTTAAGATTACAGAAATGAATAACTGCTGTAAACATACAGGCGGGAGACCTGCTTGTACACTTTCTTATTCCAGATAAGTAAGAGTTTGACACAGTACATCACATACATAGTAGCAATAAATCCCGAAAAGGAGGTAGAAGTTTGGTGTAAAGTCTATAAGTGAAAAACTATAAGATTTTCATTTTAGTCTTTTGGAAATGAGGAATCATGAAAACTGAGACTATGGGTGAATTGGTGAANAAATACACTTCCTTTGCCACCTCACTTAAAATAGCTTTTCTCAGCTCCTGGTGACATCGAGTGGCATCTTACACCAGTGAAGCCAGCATGTGAGAATACTTCTATAATGGTGACAGTCAGTCACAATTAGAGCAGAAATGAGAAAGTGATAAATGCCAATGAACCCACGTGAAGGGAAAATGGACCCAAAAAAGAACAGACCCCAAATGCACTAAGTATACATTTAAACGGGCAAACAGATGAGCCACTAACAAAACATAAGAGGTCTTTCTAGCTGTGATACGTCCCTGATGGGTATCCATGTCATCCTAGTCCTCCTTCCTCTCTGGCGGAGGCAAAAACTTTTCTAAGCGCACTTGAACCACACACACCTCTCCCTCCACACTGGATCACAGGATCAACTCAGTGCCTAGGTGGCACCTGAGGTCAACCGTGATGCGACTCCAACCTCCTGCCTGGTGTCCCTGCATTACTCCTTAGGCAAGTTTCCTCACTGCTGGAGGCACCTCCTCATCTCCGCACCAGCTTTCCACACTTCCCACTGCCCACTGCTGACGCTCTTCTGTCATCTCTTCACAGTCAGCCAGACCCCACCCCTCCTCGGAGGATCTGCTGTCCTCTCCAACTACAAACACGACCACTGTATCTACAATGCCTATGGGCATTCAAATTTTTATTGAGTGAATGGCTTAAATATCTTGAATTTCATCGTATCTATTTATAACTTGTTATTCACTAAGTTTCACTTTAAAATTTTTATCTTACTATCCAGATGCAGTTGGGAATACCCAAGAGGTAGGCATCTCGTTGCACACACTATGGGATCTTGCCCTGGTGACTCACACACTGTTATGGAAACAGGAGACGCTCAAATATTTAATGGAGTCTCAGAATATAAACAGCACTTTAGAATCATCTGGCTTAACTGCCCACTAAAACTCTTTGAGTGCCCTCTGCTCTGCTTCTACCACTCACCCTCTGCCTGCAGTCCCCCCCTCCCCAGGCAGCTCACAGCAATCTCAGGTAGCTCCGACTCAGAAGAGTTTCCTAACACAGGACGGTGCACTTCCCCTGGAACTGAGCTGAGCAAGCCTAGGTCTGCGTCTGTATGATAGCAGAACCTGCTTCTAGGTGTATGCCTTCATTTATTTATTCATCAAACACTTCCCGAGGGCCTACTATGAGCTCCCACCCCATGCCAGGCACCAGGGATGTAATGAACATTCCCACCAGCTCTGCAGCAAGACCCATGGGCCCTGCTCTTCTGAAGTGAAAACAAGTGGGAAAGCAGGCACTGTTCAGAGAGCCACACACAAGAGGTGTCCCCAGGTCATCAGTCACTCGAGCTTGAGGTCATCTTGCCTCCCTTTGGCTTCTGCTTCTCAAATGCCACCAACTTATTACCAAAAAGAGAAAGAAAGCAACAAAATGTATCCTGCATCCCTAACAACCAAGAGGTGACTCAGGCCATCAACAGCTCAGAGCAGCTGAACCCACACCAAGTCTGTGCTCTCCGGATTTCATCCACACCTTTTCCCGCCTTGCTTCCAGACACACTTGCTCCAAACTCTCTGTCACTGGACAGCAAGAGGTCTGGGGGTATGGAAGGTACTCCTCTCTTTCTGAATCACTGTACAATAAAAACCTTTCACAGGGTCCTCATACAAAGACAAGCTAAAATATAGACTTACATAAATTTATCTTTTCATTTGGAATGCATATCATTTCTTATTTAAAAAAGACAATGGAAGAAAACAATGCTGCTGTTTGATGAACACAGCTGCTGCTGCTAAGTCACTTCAGTCGTGTCCGACTCTGTGCGACCCCATAGAGGGCAGCCCACCAGGCTCCCCCGTCCCTGGGATTCTCCAGGCAAGAATACTGGAGTGGGTTGCCATTTCCTTCTCCAATGCATGGAAGTGAAAAGTGAAAGGGAAGTGTCTCAGTCGTATCTGACTCTTCACGACCCCATGGATTGCAGCCTACCAGGCTCCTCTGTCCATGGGATTTTCCAGGCAAGAGTGCCGGAGTGGGGTGCCATCGCCTTCTCCGGATGAACACAGCAGAAAAGTCAAAACAGGTTGAGCGTTTCATCTACCTCAGAATCTTGTTTCAGCATTTCTGTTCTGCTTCCAAGATAGCAGCTTAAAAGTCTCACGAATAAACAGAAGCTCACCCTGCAATTTCAGGGCACTTTTTAATTAAACTAATTCCAAAGCTTGAAAGAGAAGTGGAAATTTTCTGATTCCAAGTTAAATCATTAATGATGAACCAGCTCTCATTCTTTATGAAAGCAAGAGGAGATTAGAAGCACTTCAATCTTAGACTAGAATAGCAGGGCCACGTGCATGCCCAGGCACCTCACTGAGGGCCTGCAAGTGCCCTCAAGCTCCCAGGTGGGCTGGCATGACCTCTTCCTTTGTCATGATCCAATGAAGAGAAACCTCTCAACAGAGATGGAAGGAGAATCCCACTCTATTCTAGGTTTGCACACACACAAAAAAATTGAATCAGGCAGGGCCCATTAAAGAATTCATAGTTCCAACATTGAACAACACAAAATGACTTACCTGCACATTCCTAGCTGCTCAAGAAAACCCTTGAAAACTGTTAAGACAGAATCCAGATGCCAGACTCACACCATGACCTGAAATAAACAGCACCTCTGCCTTCTCACGGAGAAGGCAATGGCACCCCACTCCAGTACTCTTGCCTGGAAAATCTCATGGATGGAGGAGCCTGGTGGGCTGCAGTCCATGGGGTCCCAAAGAGTCAGACCCGACTGAGTGACTTCACTTTCACTTTTCACTTTCATGCATTGGAGAAGGAAATAGCAACCCCACTCCAGTGTTCTTGCCTGGAGAATCCCAGGGACGGGGGAGCCTGGTGGGCTGATGTCTCTGGTGTTGCACAGAGTCAGACACGACTGAAGCAACTTGGCAGCAGCAGCTGCCTTCTCACATCCTTAAAATGATCACATTAATTTTTTCATGTAAATATAAGCCCTCTAAAGAAGCATGTATAGTATGTTTCTATGCTCTAGAAGTTTCCATGGCAGGCTATACCAATAAGGACAAATACAATCATATGATGCACAGATTTTTTTTTTTCAGTGTCAGACTTTTTGTCTTTTTAAATCTACTTTGCAGTACCTAAACTGAAGAAAAGAAAGATTGTATATCTAAATACAATTTGTATACCTAAATATATGTGGATGAAATAAGTATCAAAACCCTGGTGCTCATGTTTATATAACATTCTGTGCCAGCTGAGGGAGAAAGAGTTCTCAAGCAACACATGAATCCCAATCATTTATTTAATCATTATTCAATTTTCACACCTTTCCTAAAATTCAGTAGAAGAACTAGGTACTTCTACAGGTGGCCATTCCCACACTTGTTTTCAATTAGAGATTTTTACTTATTAATCCAAGTCACACTCATGTCGGACCACATTGCTTGCTAAAAACAAAGAACAGAATTCCTCTAGACAGGGCAACATTACCAATCTATTAGAAACATATAGAAAGAAGGATATCTTTTCAGAACTTAATTTGGAAACTACTCTAGTGACAGAAATCCAAAATCATCATTTATTCTGAAGAACTTCATTTTTTCTGACTTACCCATTTTGCATAAATTTCATAGAAATATCAACTTTGGATTTGCAGGCCAATGCTACTTTAAATTAAAACCCAAAGTCTCAAGATATTAATTAAATTAACAGAGAAAAGAGATATCAAATAAAAAAGTTACACGTGAGAAAGGAAATTATGTTTCCTTTATTGAAGCGTCTGAAAATAATTATATATTATAACTTTCACCTAAAATGTCAGCCATTTCAGTTCTTACAAAAGGATGACAGATAATATTTGTCAGAAGAGGTTTTTTTTCTCCTTGCTATGGGGACAGGGAGGAGCCATTGGAGAGATAAAGATGAGTTTGTATCTGTAAGCAAGATAACAATTACAATTAGTCCCAGTGGGCTACATACAAACACTGAATAAATTAGGGTTGAGAGAATAAATTGGACAAACTTTAGTCAGCTGCTTTTAGTGTCTTTTATAAAAACAAAAAGCTCCGGGGAAAGATTGCAAAGACCAAATGCATGACAGGACAATACTGCCTGGGACGCGTTTGGATTTTAGTGCCCAGGGCATGCATAGTCCATATTAATAGCATTTCTCATAATCCTCCTGAGAAAATCACTAGAGAGGAGTGGGAATTAAGCTTTGGGGGGAGCTTTTTCACTTATTTCTTTTTTTTCCTGACAAATAGACTGTTTTCTTTCTCCTGGCCCTTCAGTGCCGTGTCAGAAGCTTGAGAGTTTGTAGGTCACGTGTGAAATGTCGGTGTTTCTGGCTCCTGAAGGCAGAGTAAGAAAAGTGATGAAATAGCAAAAATCCACCCCAAAGTGCTCTACAAAGACACACAAAAGCATATGGGAATATACGCTGGGCATAAGCAGCCCAGAAGTGAAAACTGACACTTCACAGGGCTGCGTCTGCAGCATGTGGGGCAGGGAGCCACGGAGCAGCCCCCAAGGCTGTTCCCATAGTGAAGGGAGAGCATCGCACCCTGTCTGACGACAGCTATTTACAGCAGACCTGCCGACTCCAGACATACGCTTATTTATGCACATCAAATATGCATTATTTAACAGTGCAACTAACCAAAATGAGGATTTTCTAGGCATCTTTTCATAGGCTATCAAACTTTCTTCTCCTATATAATTATGTTCAGTTTTAAATAACTTCAACCTTCAACTTTAATCGTGAACAAGGCATCTGAAATGAAAACCTCTAGGACAACAGTGTTTTATCATCTGAACAAAAGTGTCTAAAGGCGCGGGGTGGGGGGGGAGTGGTTGGCGCGAGGGGTCTCTGTATAAACACTGGAATTCATTCAGTGCAACAAGATGCTGGCACTGGGCGGCCAGAAGGAGCTGGGATGGAGGAAGAGTGGGCTTCACTGGATGCTCGTTCTCAGTCCATCCCCTGAGCTGGGAGGGCAGGTCCACAGGCAGTCCTTCTGGAATCACTCTCCCTCTGTGTGCTTCCTTGCTCTCCCTCCTGTCTGCCTGGGGAAATGTATTCTCTTTCTCACTCTCTCACTCTCATCCCCTCTCTCTCCAAGAATAAAACTTGTCTTTTCTAATCTCTTTCTTTCTTTCTAGAGAGGACAGGGGAAGGAAATCGAACAAAAAGAACAATATCGCTGGACATGATTATGTGGTTAACTCATAGTTCTACATTTGGCAGTACAGAGTCTCTGAAAGCACTCTCAGAATATGTGTTATGGCTAAGATGTAAAATCAAGAAGAAAATTCTGACTGGTTTGAGGGGTGAAACTCACATTTGGATACAAATATCTGAAAACTGGCCAAGAACATGACAAAACATATGAGAAGAACGCGGTTCCAATCCTGACATCTAACACACTTGTGTACACTGTGATTTCAGGGCAAACTTTCAAAAACAGTTCCCTTCTTTCTAACCATATCCAAACATATGAATGTGTGTATCCAGAAAGAGACGTGGTGACCAACAAAATCAACACATGAGCCCATTTATGAAGCCTAAGCAGTCATATCCAACACTGTCTTAGCTCAGAGAATGACAGGTTACCTTTTCTTGGCCATGTTTCTGTACAGCTTCACTTTTGAGGCCAAACGCCCTTTTGAATTATACTGATATGAGATACCCATCTATTATGCATTAAATTGTGTCCCCTTGAAATGATCTGCGAAAGTCCAGAGCCCCAGGACCTCAGAAGGTGACCTTACTTGGAGATAAGGTCTTCAAAGAAGCAATTAAGTTCAAATGAACTCCGTACAGCAGGCGCTAGTGAAACACGACTGGTATCCTTATAAATCAGGGAAATTTGAACACAGAGACGGACAGACATCAAGGTAAGACAACGTGAACACGCACAGGACTGGAATGACGTGTCCTCAAGCCAAGGAGCATGTGCGGAACCACAAGCCAGGCAGCACTCCTCCCGAGGCTTCAGAGGAAAGGCAGCCCTGCCGACACCTTGACCAGCTATCTCGTCTCAGGAACTGAGAGACAACACATTTCTGCTGTTTAACCCGCCCAGCTCTGGGTCCTCCGTGAGAGCATCCCTCCGAAACTAACAGAGCACCCATTAGCACTCTCATTAAAACAGCTTTTCAAGTTTCATGTGGGAAATAAGATCAATGACTTTAGCAGGACGTGAAGTACACACAGAAGTCGCCCTGACCGGTTTTTGAAATGTCTGAAGCTCACGTTCACCAGCTCACTCTACAGGCACGGCCTGCCTTCCATCTGCAAGCAGGCAGACAGCAAGCATCTCCCTGGTTCCGACCTCACCTGCCTGACTCTCCAGGGACCTGCGCCAGCAGGACTAAGGGACTAATCCTCAGTGCATGTGGGGTGCCCATCCATGCCACCTGGGAATAGTTTCCAGCCCAGAAACCTCCTTCCCCAAGTCTGCCCTTTTCCTCTGGGAGGTGCCGCACAGAAGCTTACGCAACGCTCACACTCAACAGTGGCGTGACAGGATGACACACACTGTGTGGACTCAAGCACATGCTCTGACGGATCTTCACCACAGGTGCACCAGGAGTCCAAGCACCCGGGACCAGCGGGTTTGTTTCTATACTAAGTAAAACCTGATTGGGAAGTCCTTCCTATACCAATTCATTCAGCAGCTAGTAAATGCCTACTATGATTTAGATCGGGGGTCAGCAACTTTTTCTTGAGAAGGACCTGAAAGTAGGGGTTGGAGGCTCTGAGGCCACTTCTCAGCAACGCCCAGCGCCACACAGTGAAAGCAGCCACAGGCAGTGCGTGGGGACAGCAGCCGGGTCCAACAACCCGGGTTTAGCACGTGGGCTGTAGTCTGTCACCCTGACTTTGATGATGGAGACTAGCAACATGTCCCCAACAAGCGAGGCCGTACCTGTGCTCTAGGCGTCTGATTTGGGCAACAAAATTGAAGTCAACAAAAAGAGGGAAGCAAAGCACAGAAAGAAGGGGGGGAGAGATGAAGCAAAATGCACTACAGATGGGAGGGGGTCACAAGACACCATTCAGTGTCAGAGGTGACACTAATATGATGTGTCTACATACTTCAGATATGATTTCTAAAATCCCGGTGAAAAGCCAAATGATCTAAGAATAGGTCCATAAACCCTCCCTCAGGAGGAGCAGACAAGGTGTTAAATCCCCCTTCACCGCAGTCTCCAGCAGCCGTTCAACAGCGCAGAGTTACAAGGTGACTGCAGCGTGCTGGTCAGGGCAAGGAGGGTCCCGGGAGGGACCTGAGCACCCGCCCCCAAGGATGCTGATTTAACAAGCCTGTGGGTGATTTACTGCCTCAGCTCCATATTAAACATTTTCAATATCTTTCAGCAGTTTGATAAAACCTGTTAAAATTAAATTCTAACCACAACGCACTCATCCACACCTTAAGGGGCAAAGGTTATACTAATATGATCTCTCTTTATGCCCTTGCCAAAAAGAGAGGAAGTCTTCCAGTCTCTATCACAAAAGCGGTAATCGCAAAGCACAGGGGTGGGGGACTCTCTTAACTTACACACGCACACACACACACACACACACACACACAAGCAAGGACCGTGGTGCTATGGTCTCCTGCTCAGGAGATCTACTGACTGCAGCCCCAGAAAGAAAACAACCTCCAATCTGCTAGCAGAGAGCCTCTCAGAGAGGGCCTCTAAGCTAAGCATATTTCATTCATCAAAATTAATATCACATTGCATTATCTGGAAGCCAGGGAAAAGAGACCACCCAGTCATTCAACTGCTTCAGATAAAACACTCATCCAGTTGTCGTAACCTCTGTTTAGTGACCTGATTAAAATAACAAGCACCAAAATACTCAAGACCCTCAGCTTTCATTAGTTTTTTTAAGACTTTTTTTTTTTAATAATTTGTCATTTTCCTGAGGTCAACAGTACACAGCATTTAGTTATTCACTAGGCAACATTATAGATTTTTAGATACTGAATATATGGAGGATGCAGACGTTTGGATAAACATCTAATGCCTGGGAATACACGTAGCTGCCCCACTGTGCTATGTGACCGCGGCCTGTATCCCTCCATAATGAGCAGCCCCTGCAGAAGTCATCTGACCATACAGACCATCAGTGGAAAAGAGGACGGGGAGCCAGTGGTGGGACAGGAGACACAGGAACCCAGGGCTTTGGGATTAATGTTTCAACTTCCTGGAGCCTGGAGCTGGTCCCCAGGTCACCCAAACTGGAAAAACGGATTCCCTCTGCGTCTGCTGCCAGGCCACATTTGGTTTGACAGAGGTTTAATCCATGGCCACAGCCCCTACCCAGATCTGGCAGGCACACAGAGAAGCCACCTCCCACCTGTCCAGGTTTCCAACCTCCAAAGACACCACCAGGACCCCAGGCTGGCCCCTTACTCAGCCTCTCTCTTTTCAGGACCCACTGGAAGGAACAATCACACAGGGCGACTTCTGTGAACAAGGATCTTTGTTTTCCAACATTCCCATCCTGGTTGAGTGACCACAGAGGCAAAGCACCCATGTAGTGAACTTGCCAAAAGTACCTGCTGGGCCTCCCCCTGCTGCCCTCCATGCTCCAGCTAGCTGTTTCCTTCTGATTATGGTATGCAACCACAGTCATATGTGGCCCAGGAAGGTAAAGATGGGAAGGCAAGTGGACCGGTGAGGATAATGTGAGAAGCAGGGGGAGAGAGAATATTCTCCAGGCCAAGCAGTCAGCCCGCACACCTCAGCAGGGTCAGCAGGGTCAGGAACTTCAGGGGATCCCAGAGCCTCATTTTTTCATTTCTATTCCAGTGAGGACCTGACCCCACTTTCCCACCAGCTGCTGCCCCAGTAACTGGCATCCACAGCATCACAGGAACTGCAAACAAATCCTGCTACTCTGACATAATGCATACAAGGCTGGGACTGGGCTTGGAATAACTGGCTGTGCTTGCATGTGCTGAGTCACTTCAGGTGTGTCTGACTCTTCACGCCCCTATGAACCATAGCCTGCCAGGTTCCTCAGTCCATGGAATTCTCCAGGCAAGAATACGGGAGTGGGTTGCCACACCCTCCTCTAGGGGATCTTCCTGACCCAGGGATCAAACTCGCATCACTTACATCTCCTGCATTGGCAGGCAGGATCTTTACCACCTGGGAAGCCCCCGAATGACTGGGCACCTACCCTCAAACATCACTAGGCAAGACCTAGAAATTCACAGTGCTGTCAGTTATAAAAAAAGAAAAACTTCAGCTATTATAGCCACAGTGACTGGCTCTTCACAGGCTTTACCTGTTCCACTTCGTGGGTCTCCTCCTGGCCCCATTGCCCAAACCCAGAATCCAACTCAAAATCCATGCCAAGGGGAGGCCATCACCTCCATGTCACTCCATAGTCAAAAGAGGCTGCCTTTCCCCCAAGCGCTTCAGACAGACTTAGAATAAAGGAGTTAATGTTGATTTTAAGAGCCTGACACAAAACATACAGAAAACAAAAGTCAATAAGAGGATCTGAATAGTTTGACACAGATGGTCGTAGATAAAGGTACTCACACTAGTTCTATGGCATTTATACCAGGTAGCTAACACTCAGAAATGTTGCTTTTAAAGAGAAATTAGAAAATGGATTAGCTAAAAGTGCATATTTTGAAAGCAAGAATCTTAAGCACTTGAAAGCTAATTATACTGATTATACACAAATACAAATTCTCGGTCACTTACAGTTCTAGAAAATGAACCTAGTAGGCTATACTGTCATAGAAACATTGATAACATTTACACTGGTTCAAATAAAAGGAGTCAATTATATTTTTAATTTTTTTTTTTTTTTTTTTTTTTCAAATGCACTCTTTGACGGCCTTTTTATGTCCCACTGAATTCAAATGGTGAATGGAGCTCCATGGCCAAAGACAATTCAGGAAAGAATAAAGAGGGTGAGACCTAAAGGCGGACCCAGGTCGCTGGTCAAATAACTGGGCAGAGCTTTCATCTCCAGAAGTTCTCCTGAGTTGGAAGCTCCAGTTTTTAACATTGTACATAACAGGTCATTGCTCCGTCTTGATCCCCAATTCCCTGTCCAACTGCATTCGCCTCTGGTGGCCAACTTAAGTTCTGAGACCCATACCTTTCTTATTAGAAATGTAATTGGTAACACACCTAAGTAATTGAAAGCCACAGAAAGTTGAGTGGGTGACATTAGTAGATGGAACTCTCCCTAAAGGAAGCAGGGCTGCACGAACACTGAACACAGGAAGTGACTCAGGGAGAGCATGGGAACGGGTCCAGAGCATCCTGCTTTGGAACCAAAAGATGGGAGAGTTGTAAGAAATTATCCCCTAATTACTAAGGAGCTGCTAACAGATGAAGTCAATCTATATTTGCTGATGTGGAAACACATCCAAGATATACTGGCAGAACAGTATGTAGAGCAGGAAACCATTTGTGTGTGGGGGTGTGTTTAAAATGCTCATATATGTGCAGAAATTTCTGGAAGAATGCTGCCAAAAACAGAAAAAACATGATTATGTTTTCCTTCCAAAGGAGGGTAGGAGTGTGGTATTCAGGGCATTTTTTGTTATTTTCCATTTTATACACTTTTTTTTCCCATTAGTATTACAATTTAGAGGGAAGAAAAAAAAAAAAAAAACCCTCAGACTTTAAAGGAACAGAGAGATTCTGAGAGTAGGGTTTTTAAGAGATGTTCTTGCATAAGAAGAAAAGAAAGAACACCATGGCTCAGAGTCCCCTCACAGGCACCAGGAGTAACAGACAACAAAAACACCTTCAGGGAAACAGGGGGATGGCTTTGTTTTTTTTGCAGAGATCCTACAGGTGGTGCTTCCGAATTCTCCTGTATTGAGTGAAAGCCACAAAATTCCATTCCCACACTTCGGAGACTTTTCAGTTGGTTGGGTGATTTCTAGTTAACACTGAAACTGTGCTGCTTGGAACAAAAGGATCAAGAAACACAGCGGAGACAGTCCAATGTGAAGGAGGTGGAGGCAGGCAAGGGCCAGTGTGGGTGCCCACTGGATTCTCTACCCTAGATCTTCACCAAACACAGGGCTCCAAGGGGAGGAGGACCCAGGGGCCCCTCCTGGCCTCCACACAGGTTCCTCCGGCATGGCAGCCTCAAGTGGCCACGTGGGCTGTGCTCTGACCATATTTCAGGAAAGGGCCCACAGGTTTGGAGTGCTGGAGCTGGACGCCTGAGTTCAGCCTGCTTTCGTGAGGCCAGCTCCAGGCTACCTCTGTGGGCGGGGGCCTGGCCTTGGGGCCACACAGGAGACAGCTGAGTCCCTACCCCTTTCTTTTCAGGAAAGGGTTCCTGGGCTTCCTGACTGTCCCCAGGGACCTCAGGGGTGAATGGAGGGTAATAACTTGATGGGGGTGGCTGAAAGGACTCAGTGAGATAAGAAAGCACTCAGAACCTGATACCAGGTCACACATCAGTCAACTCTCCGGAACTGTCCGTTCCTTGAGATCAGACAACTAGCACATAGGAAGTAATGTATTTGTTTTGAAGCTTATTTTTTCCATTAATTCAGCTGCAAAGGATGATGGGGAGAGAGAACACGTGAGCGCCTGCTGGAATGCGCCAGGCAGCGTGCTGGGTTTTTACAAATAGATGTGACGCCGTCCCACAAGCTGTATGGGCACAGAGCACACACGCCAGCGGACGAGATCGGGGAAGGATCTGGCCACAGAGCTGATGGTGAAGAGCAAGCCGAACCCTCAGGCCCACACGCCCCCAAAACAGCACCGCAGCACCGTGGGGTCTGGCCTAATGAGGATGACAATGCTGTCTCCATGCGCTGTTCTTTAAAAAAGCAAAACCCCAAAACTCTAGACTCGTCTCTCTTACTCTGCCCGAAGGTTATATGCAAGCTTTGTTTTAGCGAAACCAACAGTCAGCCGCAGGTCCCTGGGCACCCAAATTCAAGAGCTGCCCTCCCCAAGTCGAGCCTAGCTGCTCCGCCCTCAGCCAGGTCTCAGCCACTCAGGCCATCCGTGTGGCCGCAGGAGCCCACCTTCTCCACCAGTCCCGAGGCAAGCACCTTGTCGGGCTACGGGGCGGTACCGGCCTCTGACACCAGTTCACCACTGGCATGTAGACGATCTCACATCAGCGCGGGGGAGGTTTTGAAAACCTTGGACAAATAGCTGAGCCGCAACTGAGCCGGTGACTGCACAAGCGCTCCTGCAAGGCTGGAGGAAGACAAACAAAGCCACACTGAACCTCAAGTCATCTCACCCAGAGTCAAAGCAACAGTGATGCTGAAGATAACCCGCAGTTCCCGTCAGCCTGTTGTCAGCCAATTCGTAGGATAAACTGATTTACTTCACGACGCTCTATGTCCCCGCGTTAATTTGCCTGTGGGACCAGCAAGGAAACAGCCAGTGGGCGTGGCACGCGGCCGTGATGGACAGGCAGGAAGACCCGGATGCAGGCGCATCCGCGCAGAGAGAGGGAAAAGTATATTAACAGGGAAACTGAGCCGGGGGGAGGATGGTGCAGTTGTTCACATAAAAGTCTATCAAACAAATCTTGGCTATGACTTACCTTCAAAACTCTATGTTAGGCACTAAGATCGTTGGGGAAAAAAGAAAAACACGAAACCTAAAGAAGGAACTTAAAATCAAGATGATAGTCCAAGACACAAGTTACACAAGTAACACAGAACCACATCTGAAATGTAATTATACCCCTTTGCGAAGATTTACTAGTTAAATGGTCCAGTTTCCAGAAATCAACAAGTAAAATAAGTCTGTCAGCAAGGACTCCATCAGGTGCTGTGAGTGTAGTTTCCTGCAAGACGGATAGTGATCCATATGCCTTTATTTGCGAGTATTTTCCATTCCTTTCACAAACGGATGAATCCAGATAACAAGCCTCCTCCCAACTAGCTCTTATTTCTGTACCTCATAAGTATTCAAGGGATAAAGAGGCGCTGGCTCCGCGGGCTTGCCACAGCTTTCCAAAGCCCCACAATGAGCCGCCCGGTAACATCGGCGCTCACCCCATCCACAAGCGTGAGCTTTAATTACAAGTGATCAGTGTCTCAGGCTCGCCCTAGAGACCAGTCCCGGGGACCCTGAGAATTTTCCCGGATCGTGTATTTGAATTCACGACAATGCGCTGTCGCTGGGGGTTTCTGTGTTCGGTAATAATGTGCTTTGTTCTCACAAGTGCCCCTCGCACCTGCCAACTGAAAAGAAAGCCGCTAGACTTTGCCGGGCAGTGCGCGGTCGTGCTGCCCTCCAGCGGACCATGCCGACCCAGCGCCTATAAAGGAGAAGGGCAGACAGGCAGGGAAAGCCTGTGAACTGGATAAAGGGGGGTGCAGGGGGGGGACAGAAACACAAGCTAACCCCAGAAAATATAAAGAGGTCTCTCCTAAAAATTCGACATTTGATGGACATCAAATAATCAAGTTTTACAGGCATGAAAGATACTCAAACCTCAGAAATGTACGGACATGCCAACACCACTTAAAATTTTTCACACTAAAGAACCTAAGCCAAAATGTATCTGCATCCACATGCGTGTGCATAGACAAAACACACATATACACACAGGCAACTGCTGCACCCACTGCTCTTGTGCTGAGAAAACACTGACAAGTCAAGTCCACAGGATATAAGAGTTGTATGGGTCTGGCAGACAAAGTACAGGAGAGAGAAAGTGGACACTGTAGGGAGCGGGGAAGTGGACCTAACAAAGCCATGTAAGTCTTCATTGAAGATGCAGTCACCAGGACCCAGAGCTGGTAAAGAAATACTTGAAATTTAAGAACAATTAAAAATCAGCAGGAAATCACAAAGCCACCAATAAGGAATTGTCGTGCATTCTTTTTTGCTACATAGTAAAAATTACCCTCCAAATTTTATGCATCCTCTGAATTCAGATTAGTAAGATTTCCTTTATAAAACCCAAAT
>SJYA01002431.1:797403-848393 GCA_006410615.1 Neotragus moschatus | reverse complement strand
TTTTTTTTGGGGGGGGGGGGGAGTGGGGACGATGAGTAGCCATAATTAAGTCCAGGTACATGAAAAAAAACAGACTTTCATGAATAGTTTAGAAAATAACACACTTTTATTGAAATTTTGCCCTGAAGCTTTCTCTCCTGTCCAAATAATTTCCGAACTGCATTTCAAATTAAACTCCTAAGTTTTCATCTCTCCCCCCTAGGGTGTTCTTCCACATTACAACATATCTTAATATGTGTAAATGATAGCAATGCTATAAAGTGTTATTTCTCATTGCAAATGGTCATTAATATCACTTCATACCTCAGAGAGCATAATAGTCATTTGGCAATAAAACGAAGTGTGAGCATCATCCACTAATAACCTGAGAAGGGGCCCTGCTAGGACTTTATGTCTCTCACAGAATATTCTTCACATAAAGCACATTCTGGTCATTACTTAGACGGGAACATGTCCCTATCATGTTGCTAACGTAGTAACTGCAGGATCTTTTATGAGGTTATTGGTTCCCTCTCGAAATTTCCATTCACCTCTCATGGTCCTCTCTAGCATCACAGCCATATGCCTTCCACTTAGGACTGCTTTTTGGGGAAATGTGGGCGTATCTGCTCTTATTTAAGAGAGCTTTACTAATTACTCTTCCACCTCGATCGCTACTACACACATTAAGAGGAGAGAGGAGGGTAAGTTGCTTTAAATATAACCAGACAGCTGCTCACACGTGAAACTTCGTTTTGTCTACACGGAGTGGAACTTCATAGTGTACTGCACCCACAACACCTCCCTCCCCAAATCCTCCGTCACCATGCACACAGCTGGCGTGCGGGCGCTCAGGGCAGGGCTCCATCCCCTGGCTGCCGTGCCCCTCATCTGGAGGACACGTTACAAGATTCACAAATGGCAGTCTGGCTGAATTAAATAAAGCAGGCAACTTCAGAATGTCTGCTGGGTGAAGCTTTCACAAAACCAGCAGCCCTACCAATACAACTCCACCCACTTATAGCTGTTCTGTATTCTGTTCTATATAACCAGTACGAAGGGGCGGACAATGGAATCTTTAAAGCCTTCCCTCCAAGTCCCTAGGAGGAGATCTACACCAGACATAAAAATCCGGAAAAAATCTGAAAAGCCCTCTCTTAGTGTCGGAACCAGGCTGACGTGCACCCTCAATTTCCTTGTGATGTTTGAGCTAAAATGCCAGCAAGTATAACATACCTTCACTCTTTGTCTTCTAATCAATATGACCAGCTGCTAAGACCTATGTGAGAGAAATTCTAGGACATGTCAGCTTTTGAAAATATTCAATCAAGAAATGATAAACATATTTGGAAACTGAGTTTTGTGCTGTTTGAAACTGCAGTTGGAAGTGAGAGCATTTAAGCGTTGTTTCTACTAAAACCTTCAAGAATAGGGTCCAAGGTGTATGTGCGTGGTGGGAGAGGAGGGTGGGAATCTTTACTATTACTATACTCTGTAGAGATTGCTCCTAGATAGACATGCAATCTGCAAATCACACCTAAAATCCTCACCAGCATATTTGTTTATAAATAGAAACATATTCTTCAGTCCGATACTGCCATGTGGCATGCACATGGGTTTGAAGACTGCATTTGGTTTTTATAAACAGACTGAAACTGCATATAATGCTATATCATCTTAAAACGCATATGGAACCCAAGATTAAAAACCTATAAAGCAGAGTTGAATTGCAGAGTGACTGTAATAAATGCTACAATGTTAACTCAGCTTCAAAGCAATTCTTAAAAGGACTCCAAAAACTTTCATGACTGTTTTATGCTTTATTTTTCATATTGATGTATTTCATCTGAAAACAAATGCCAAGAGCTGTGGGAAAGCTCCTCTTTTCATGTCGGCCACGCTCTGAGGAACCCGTGATAAGACCCCATGACACGTGGAGATCTAAGGAGCCCCACGCCAACTGCAAGCACCTTCCCCCAGCACATGACACTTTTACAGGGGCTGGGACATCAGCTCACACTTTCCAGGGCACTGCCCTTGGGGAGCAGCTGGGATGAACTTATTACGGTCACTGTCCAATGACACCTCCGGAAGGGGAAGCCACGTCCTCGGCTTTATGTGTGGCGGGGGAGCTATGCGTCCTCCAAGTTAAAGAGGCTGAGTCAGAAGATTCCTGAACTTTGGGACTCCCGGTAAGCGCCTTTGCCCCACGCAGGTGTGGCCAGAGAAGTACACCGCCGGGTCCTTGCATCCCCGTGAGTGGCCATCACACCCAGAGGCCAAATGTGTCTCAAACGATGAGCTCAAGCACAGTGGAGCCGCCGGCTGGACAGTGGAGCAGCCCCGAAGATGGAAGGGCATGTTTCTTAAGGTGTTACATACCGCAGAAGGCCTAGGAAAACGGAGCGCCTTTAGGATAAGCCTAGAAACTATCTTCACCATGCACTCATTCAGCAGTGCAGCTGCTACCAGCAAACACAGGAACAGGGAGGGAGAGCTGAGAAGCCTGAACCCAGGACCACGACCGCACTCTGGGGGTCTGGCCGCGGTGCCCCTGCTCTGACAGGGAGGAAGGGCATCCCCAGCACCCCAGCCAAACTCAGGGACCCCCAGGCATAACTCACTTGCTCTCGCCATCACTGACACAAAAAGGAGAGTTTTTTTTTTGGGGGGGGGGGTGTCCTCCAAAAGGCAAAAATCAACATAGCCAAAGACGTCCCATGTGCTTTTCCACTGGTCTGAGCAGAGACCGACACACTCTCTGCAGAGAAGTCTCTTGCCCTCACATGGCTCCTATGGAGGCGTGTGGCACCCTGCTTCTCTCGGAAATTCCTCCCACAGAACAGCCCACCAGCCTCCCCAGGCAGCTGCACAGGGAGGGACAGTGCCCCCTCTCCCCTCCCCGCCCCCATTCAGAGAAGGCTCCCCCTCACCGAGAGGTCCCTGCAGAGAAGTCCCCACGAGCCTGACGTGCACTCCGTGGCCAGACCCAGTGGCAGCACCTTCAGGCCCCGGGACACTGGGAGCTGGTCCGCACAGCCGCCTCAGGAAGGCCTCCCAGACTCTGGGACCACACAGCACTGAGACCACCCTGTGGCCAGAGGTGCCAAGTGATGGAGCCACTATAGCTGCATCCTCTGGAGCCAAGCTGCCTTCAGTGAATAAGACCACGAACTCAGCTGCAGAGTCACAAAGGCACACCGCCCAGGAGGCTGAGCATCTACTACTGTGCAAGACACGGACAGGCTTTAGGAAATGTTCATCAGATGAATTACTTTAGGGTCTCTTTTGTTTCAGATAACAAGAGTTGGGGGCTTTTTTCAGAACAAAATGAGCCAACCGGTCCCCTATCTCCTACTCACACTTGTAGACCGCAGCACACACTACCAACCCTCCTCACAAATGTCACACTCAGTACGCAGTCCTGTGGTCGGTAGCTGGCCCCCAGAGAGAAGCAAGTCCCAAGGAGAAGACACAGCACTTATTCGTGCTGGACAAACGGCCCCTTACCTCTGGCATCTCCCTCCCATTTCTCCCACAGCCACCAGCCAGCCGGCTCTGATTGTGCAGACATGCCCAGTCTGTGCACAACTTCAAGACACAGGGCCAATTCACAGTCCACTGTTGGCCATGGAGAGACAGGTCAGCGTATGCGGATGGTCTGGGCTGAAGACAAAGAACAAGGTGATGGCCCCAGAAGCTTTCATGCCCTTTTTCCTTTTCCTTTTTTTTGTTAAAAACCTACATTTTACTCCTAAAGAGTTCAGAAGTAAATACATCATTTTCCCTAAATTTCTAGAAAAAAAAAACTCTTCTCTTTATGCAAAGATCTACAGACTATTTTGATAATCTGGCTGTGAGTGAGTCACCAGCTCAACCAAGAAGATTCACAACCTGAAATGATCTCTGAGGGAACAGGCAAGCAGCCTGGAGCCCCCTTGCTCGCCCTTCCAGCAATTATCAGTTTGGATGATAACCCTCTTTTTTCTAATCCTGTTTCCTTAGGGGATGTGAGACAGAGATTTCCTTTCACTTTCTGCCAACTCTGAACAGTAGATCCCAGAAGATTCCCAGTAGATTCCCAGGGAAGGTACCTGGTTTGAGAGGTTCTACAAATAACCGACCACATGGATGCTGAGGACAGCTCAGAAATGCTGAGACTCCAAAACAGCTAACATCCGCCAAGTAATACACAGGGGTATTACCCCCCGCAGGGGTGCGGCGGGATCTTGGGGGCTGACTGGGGTGTGCGCTGTTGGTGGGATGGGTCCTGTCTCAGCTGGCAGGGCAGCTCTGAGCTTGCAGAGTCACCAGAAGATCCAGAGGGGGAAATACAGACTCAGATTCTAGAGAATGAAGTGCACTCACATCCAGGCTGGCTGCAACCATCTGCAACAAATATGCAAACTCCTCCGCTCTCACAGGGAGTCTATATGGAAAGCAACAAACTGTATAACTAGGTCAGACTTTGGCTTGTTACTCAGAGATTTGCATTTCAAATGAAAAGTTGGTCACTAAGGCAAAGGGAATGAAGAGCTACAGCATGTTAGACCAAACGTGCTCATTTAAATGACAAGCCCTAGAGCTCTGAGGCTGGTAAGGGGCCACAAATAAATGTTAAAAAAGACAAATCACATGCTTGAGAGGGGAAAATGTGGTAGCTTAGATCCTCCCTTTTAAGGAAAAGAAAGATCTGGAGGGTCTTACATAGTGAATAATAATCAGAAAAATAATATTTGGGGCCAGTACAAGGACTATGTTCCTCAGGAGGGAGCAAATTATCCTCACCCTTTAAAAAGGAGCAGAATCACCCGAGAAGCAGAACCTCGGGGTCAGACACTTAAACTGGAAACTGACGTCTTTTCTTGTGATCTGTGGTCAGCCTGCCCCTCACACGTCCCCTAATACATGTCATCGGCAGTCCCCACAGAGATCTGCTCACTGTGTTTAAGGACTGGAAAAATCATACCTACTCATCTTTTTCCCTGTTTTGACAAACTCTGCCTCCTCTGAAAAGAAAATGCTCCCACAACAAACATAGCAATACCACGGTGTGCCCGCGGAGGGGCATTTGGAAGAGAGAGATGAAGGACTCAGATGCACAGAACACCTCTACAAAGATGCTCACAGAGATCAAACCCATGGCCTGGGCAAGCCCAGAGGACCCTGGCGCAGCTCCTGGGGTGGCCATGGGGCACCCAGCTGTGAAGGAAGAGTCCATCCTCTGTGACCTGTTACCCGGAGATGCGATTACAGGGCAGAAAGAAATCTGGAAGAGACATGTTTGTACCCTTGTACACACACTCACTCAATGATGGTAGAATCTTTAAATCTGCTTAACACAGAGGCATGAGTTAACAGAATAATTCACACCTTGTCTTTATTAATTGCTCTAATAGTAAACTGACAACCTTTATAAAAATATGAATATGATTACATGGTTCTAATAGGGACTGGGTGAAAATAAACACATTTGGTGCCAGTAAAATTGTGAAAAACAGTTCAGAAGTATCATAAAGATGATGCCACTGTTGGTTTCTGGGGAAGGCTATGCAAATACAAAAAGAATGAAATAATAACAGCTAACACATATAAAGGGACTTCCCTAGTGGCTCAGCAGTAAAGATTCCAACTGCAATGCAGGAGATACATGTTGGACCCCTGAGTTGGAAAGACTCCTGGAGGAAGCAATGGCAAGCCACTCCAGTATTCTTGTTGGTAAACCCCATGGACAGAGGACCGTGGTGGGCTACAGTCCACAGGGTCAGAGAGTTGGACATGACTGAGCAACTAAATCACCACCAACGTGTGTAAGGCGACGCTACAGACCACATACTGTTTTCACCCTCACAACCACCCCCTTGCAAATAGAACTATTATAATCACTGTCTTTTTTTGCAGATGGGCGGAAAGTTTTGGTAACTTGCCCAAAGTCACAAAGTCAGATATCTGGGCTGAACTTGAACTCAGGCCATCTGAATCCACACTCCGCTCTAGAATCCAAGATGCACTCTCAGCCTTTCTATGGAAAATTATCTGTGACTCTCAGTAGAAAGGCTGGGGAAAAACAAAACCAGAGCGCCATGGTGGCTGTGCTGCTAAATTCGATCAAGCTGAGCACCAAATCCAATCTGTTTCCTTCTGTCTCTCTGCCCTTTTCCTCATGAGCACCTGGCACTTTTTCCTAAACTCAGCTCTGACGTCTGCCTTTCAAGATCTTCCATTTGGGCTCTTCTTCAGCTGCTTCCAATAAACACAGCCCACTGAGACACACACGAGCATTTCCATAGCTGTACTCCCCTAATGCTGGTGTCCACAACACTTGTGAACTCTGGGCCTCTCCTTTCTAAAATCACAGTCCATTCCTGATTGCTCATCCCCTTCCACCTGCCAACTGTCTAATAACAGAACCAGAAAATTTGTGATAAAAATCGCTAGTCTTTCCTATGATGAAAATAGAAGAGCACGTGACAAATGCTTTTCAGAGCCCAAGATCCACGAAGCACAGCTTGGGACAATATTTGCCCTTCAAACCCCTGTTACGAAAACAGCCATTCCCCTTGCGTAATCAAGAGATTCTTCTGTGCTTACCTGTGTGACACTGTTCTAAAGAGAAGTGAGCTTAGCTCCCTATCAAACCATTGCAAACTCCTAAAAAGTGGAGCCTGAACTACTTAACACAAAGACTGGATGAGAAGGTCTCTCCTAGGCTCAACTGGTTAGCATTTGCACACTGCACAATGTTTGTCTACAGATCTTTCCAGCATATTAGTTCCCAGTGATTTATCTGTGTGTTTTCTCTGTAAAAGACAACAGGAATGGCCCTAGTCTGCGTTTCTCCTGATCACAGGGTGTGGTAACGGGTGTCATGTGTGTGATCTTACTATAAAATGTGTGAAATAGGGCAGAATGCTGGGAAGGGTCAATAAGGAAATGAGGAACTCCAAAGGATATGGTCATTTGCACTTGGGCCTTTTACCAAGAGCCTTGGGAGTGACAATACAGAGGTTGCCCACAAGGGGGAGCCAGTGGGTCCATCTTCAAAAACTGGACACTAGGAAATTTGCTTTACAAACCAAAACTTTACCTTAACAATAACATACAGGAATTCCTTATGCTCCTCAGAACTGAATTCAAAAGAGAAAAGGACTTTTTAGAGTAATCTTCAGTGTGTTTCTGAAACAAACATTTCAGACGGATGGCTTGACAACAGCCCTTTGGCATAGCAGTTAAAAATAAAAATTTTTTATGACATACAAACTTGAGATTGAAGGAAATCAAATAAACGAGCATTTTCTTCAAAATTTTCTTCCTTTGACAAGTTTCATTACTAGGACCACCTCACATGCCACCAAAAATTTTAAAAATTATAATGTTAACAGAATGGTTGTAAATTCATTCTAACAGATTTGTCTCGACCTCTCCTATCTCGCATTTTATTTTTAACCATCAAAATTTTAAAAAGAATCTGGAACACATTCCATTCCAATATTTTCTTGAGGTTCCAGACAACTGACCTTAATTCTAGAAAATATTATCTGATAAATATATTGTCAGTAAAGATTTAAATATTGCTACTAAATGTGTAATTATAGATGTTCAAGTTTTCATACTATTGAAGCACATTAATTAAAACTTGGCACAGCTGAAGAAAATCAGGAAACAAATGAAAAGGAAGATGGCGTGCATTTCACATTGAGTGTAACATAATTATTACCTCTTTTTGATGAAGATATTCAGAGGAAGGCTCCAGCATTGTGCCTGTAATCACTTTAATCATCGCTCAACACAGAAGAACCAATCCGTCAAAATCCAAAGGGATTTGCTTATTGTTACGCTTTTAGAAAGCTCACCAGGTATTTCCAAATGCTTTCTAATGACAATAATTAAACATCTGGCAATGGTGACCTACTTGTGGCTGCGAAACTTCCTGGGATAGTCTCTTCCATTAATTATGTACATGCTGGGAACCGGGAGAGAGTTTACGTTATGAATAATAACTCAAGACACAGGAGAAGTCAGAAGCCGACAGGGGCAGCTCCCTGCTGTCTCGACTGCTATCTGTATTAAGGTCTTGTTAGCGCCCTCGGATTGGGGAACAGATGCTATATAAAAATTGCAAAAGCACCAAGCTAAGGCATGCATGCAAGCTTGATGGAAACTCTGTGTGAAGAAACATCCTTTTATTAAACATTCCAAACTATGCCTGAGGGGGAAGAACCAAGCTGTCACAGCTCTACTTTTTCCTCCACAAGGAATTATGTTCAGATGCAAACTTGGACCCTAAACTTTTGCTACAGTGACCAGGTCTTTTAGGTCTTGGCAAAGGCACAAATAAAAAAAGCCAGAACAAGCACACACACACTTTCAAGCGCTGTTTCATGCTTCCTTAAATTGTGGATGATGAGAAAGGAATAAACACAGAGGTTTGTGATAAAAGATCATGAAATTTGAAATTCATTTGATGAAATAATTTTCTTTAGGTCCAACTGGAGTTCATTAAAATCAACTGATATTTGTTTATTTTAAATGGATCAGCAGCTTTCCCAAAAGCCACAGATTTTTACTAATTAATTATTGAGAACTATCTCCTACTTTGTTCCAGCCTCATTTTAACTTTTTTGGAGCTCAGTAAAGGAATCATTCCATTTTTTTAAAAAGATGGTTTGGGTTTTATATCCCTTAGCAAATATTTGAAAATAAATACTAGTACTAATTCATAATTAGATACTAGTTTAAATTATAATAGTTCTTAGGATAAGTTCACCAAAATTATTTTATGAGCTAATATGCTTAATCCTGAATATTATTTAATATATGCCAAAAGAGCAATCAGGGTCTAGTAAGGAAAACAGAAGTCACAACAGAGAGTATAAGGAAGGGTAAACAGGTGAGCCTGGAGCCGGGAATACTAGAGAAGGAAGGAGACAGGGGTTCGCAGAACCAAGACCCTTGGAAGAAGGTCCTGGGCAGCTGGCACCCAGGCCAGAGCAGAGGGTGCTGCCTGCTGCGGCTGGGATGTAGGACACTTAGTGGAGGGCTTTCGTGGAACAAGGACACAGCAGGATGGGCTGGCCCCTAGGAGCTCAGAGGAAGCTCACAGCAGAGTGCATGCTGGGGCATCTGAGAGGGAAACCTGGCTGCTGCCTCCTGGGATGGTTCTGGGGCTTCCAGAAAAAGAGCTGAAAACTAGAATCAGTTACCACTGAATTGCCCTGGCTGGGCAATGCTGACAGGAAGAACAAACAGGAAAAGCCAGGCGCCTCCTCTCCATCCTTCCTTCTAGACTTCCTCCAGCACCAACGGCAGGGAGCAGCAGACAAGCAAGGCGTGCAGTGCGGCGCTTAGTGCCCAGGTCGGGGCTGATAAGTAACTCAGTGTGTGAAAGAACGCCTATCAGTGCCGTGGTGTTCTCACCCACGGAGAAGAAATGGAGAAGACACCAGAACCCACTCACAGATGGTGTGCATCACGCTTGTTTAAAAAGTCCTTATAGTTATGCCTGGCACAGGAGAAGTGTTAAATCTATACATGACATTATTTTATTTTCAAAGTATTTGTTATTTAATGTGTATGACTTTACCGGTTAGAATTCACACACAAAATCCACTTTAATAGAAAACTCTCATGCAAAGCAAAAGCACACATAGCCTGGGTGTGGACTATACCCTCAGGAAACAAACTCTAAAAAGGAGGTGGGTTTTAAGGAGTGAGGACCCAGGAGACCCCGGCCTGAGGCAAGTCTTGCCTCCAACACACCACCTGGGCCTATGGTTCTTTCCCCAAAGGAGGGAGCCTGATAAACATTTATTTCTAAACTTCCTTCCAGTGTTTGACATTTTTATAATTATAAAGATCCTCTTTCGTTCCAAATTTGAAACTAATTTTCTAAAAGTCTTTTGTTTTAATGAAGGCATCTCATAGGATAGAATTTTGGTTGAATCACATACAGTATCAACATAAATGCCTGCACTGCACGTTTCTTTTTCTGAAAAGACAGACCATTTAAAACTTAGATTAAAACTATAGAACATAAAGGGCATTTTAGACGTGGCAGTATTTTCTGTGCACAGTATTTACACAGTATTTACATGGGGTGCACAGGGTGCTTCCCCCCAGCCCTGTAGAGGGGGACCTGTGCAGGGTGGGCCCTGAGTGCAGAGCCACTGAAAGTCACAGCCGAAAAGCGCACAGTGAAGATACAAGCGGGGATGAAGACTGTCATTCCGTCACTGACCCCAGACACATGGATGGACAGCCTCAGTTTCCACGTGTGGGCGCAGCGCCCATTAGGCTTTCTGTGGCTGAACCAGCCTGACCAGACTCCTGTGAGCCCCAATCAGCACCCAGGATAGTGCCTCCGGCAGCAAGAACTTAGGAACTGAACCACGCAGCACAGCCAGCCTCAGTTCTGTCCAGACGGGAAAGCTATTCTAAAACACGACACAGAAGCGTGGTGCTCTAGTCCAATATTCTAAGCCATTTCTGCAGTAGTAGATGCTATAACCCAATCTGCCCCTCGCATTCTGTGCGGTGTACAAGAACGGACCCTGCTGACCCCATCGACGAGGAACTAATAGGCGTTCTTTCACACATTAAATTATCTACAAAAAGCCCCTTCTCACGTGTGGCAGAAGGGCTAGGATTATAACTAATTGGACTGACAGAAATAATGTGAAGATTTGGTCGAACAAATATGCTTTCATCTTTACACATAATACCGCCCTTCGGGTCATACTGGACACCTCAAATCAAAAAGTATTCTTAATTGAAGCTGCAGTTATTCTCCCTGAGAAACAAGAGTCGGAAAAGATGCATCTCCCTTTCCCAACAAGCTGACAAAACTAGCTCTTCCGTAACTAATAAAGCAACAGCTTCTTAGGAAATCAAACTTACTTGCAAACATCCGAAAACCAACGAATAAAGGGAACTGGGACATCCGTTCAGCAAATATGCAGACTTTTTTTCCCCCTGAAGTGGCCTGATGAAGGACCTGTGGTTTTTACCTCTAGTCAAAGGAGGGCTTGAGGGTCACGGCAGAGAAACTGAGACACACCCCTTTCTACGGAGGCCAGGAAAGTAGGTGACAACAATTAAGCATCATTTTCGCATAAAATAAAGGAGAAAGAAAAAACAATGGAAGAGATCTATTTATGCATCTGTAGCCAAAACTGGGCCTGGGTTGTGGTCCACAGGCCTTCATCCAAGTTCAGTGACAGAGAGGGAAGAACCACAGGAGAGCTGCCATCACCATGACTTTGCACAGAGCTCAGGGTCAGTGAACTTTGCTGCAGTAGAAAGAGAGACAGGGACAAGAGCCCTTGACCTTCAGGGAAGCCCTTCAGGGAGGGAGGGGTTGGCATAGTCAGTGATGCGTTAAGTTTCTCCCGTCACTGAGGGAGTGGTGCACAGAAAGGGGCGCACCTCCTGGAAATATCGCACACCCTTAGGAAGAGGGACAGATCTTGCTCCTCGATCTCAGGCCCTAAAATGTGCAGGCAGAGAGCCACGCCCCCCACTTTCCTGGAGGTACGTAGGTCATGGGACCAGTGATCAATTTCTCTGAAGCAGGCTAAGCTGACATCTGAGGTTGGCTGAAAGCGTGGCCCTTTCTCTCTCCAAGATCAGCTTTTGCTGTTGTTCAGTCACTCAGTTGTGTCCGACTCTTTGTGACCCCATGGGCTGCAGCACACCAGGCTTCTCTGTCCTTCACTGTCTCCCGGAGTTTGCTCAAATTTATACTCATTGAGTCAGTGATGCCATCCAACCATCTCATCCTCTGTCAACCCCTTCTTTTCCCGCCCTCAATCTTTGCCAGCATCAGGGTCTTTTCCAATGAATCGGCTCTTTGCATCAGGTGGCCAAAGGGTTGGAAGCTTTGGACCAGTCCAAAGCTTCAGATCAGTCCTTCCAATGAATATTTTGNCTGCAGCACACCAGGCTTCTCTGTCCTTCACTGTCTCCCGGAGTTTGCTCAAATTTATACTCATTGAGTCAGTGATGCCATCCAACCATCTCATCCTCTGTCAACCCCTTCTTTTCCCGCCCTCAATCTTTGCCAGCATCAGGGTCTTTTCCAATGAATCGGCTCTTTGCATCAGGTGGCCAAAGGGTTGGAAGCTTTGGACCAGTCCAAAGCTTCAGATCAGTCCTTCCAATGAATATTTTGGGGTTGATTTCCTTTAGGATTGCCTGGTTTGATCTCCTTGCAGTCCAAGGGACTCTCAAGAGTCTTCTCCAACACACAGTTCAAAAGCATCAATTCTTTAGTGCTCAGCCTTCTTTATGGTCCAACTCTCACATCTATACATGACTACTGGAAAAACCATAGCTTTGACTATTCGGACCTTTGTCAGCAAAGTGATGTCTCTGCTTTCTAACACATTGTATAGGTTGGTCATACCTTTGTCAAAACTTGGTCCAGTGGAGAAGAGAATGGTAAATCACTTCAACATTCTTGCCTTGAGAACCCCAAGAACGCTATGATCAGCTTTCCTCAGTCTCACAACACCTCCTCTCTCTACTCCCAGACACTTGGTTATAGGCAAATACTGATGTGACAAGCAGGCATACCTAACACGAGGTGGGCCCTTATGTGTGACCCACCTGGCCTGTGGGGCACCGTGCATGGCAAATGTTTTAAAGACATTGTGTCATCCTATTCATCCACAAAACACTCCTCTTTCTACTTTTTTTTCCAAAAAAAAGTGCTTTTAATATATTTATGTCAGTGTCAGTGGCAACAGCAAATGCAATCAGAACCTGTTTGTTAGTCGAATTAGTGGCCACTGCTTCCATCATCCTAGACAAGGCTATTAAGAGGCTCATCCTAAGCAAGTCTTTCTGTGCAAAATATTAAATCCCTCTTTCTAAAGACTGCTGGGTTCTCAGGCACACTCTATCCTACTCTCTCTAACAGCTTACACAGAATCTGCAGGCAGTTCAGAAATGCTTTAAAGTATGCACGTGTTTACATATGTATCTTAGATAGAAAGATAGATATCCCAAAAGATAGAATAAGCACCTTTCTACAAAGGCATCCCATTAAATAGGGACACAACAGAAGTAAAGCCACAACTACCAGGAAAATCATACCTTTTAAGTAAAAAGAAAACTTGCCTGAAGAAGTTCTCTGTTTTAATACAAGCTGTGCAAGTTATTAATAATAAAGATTTCTAGATTGTCTTTATCAAAACAAGTGTAGCAATTCAAATAAGCTAGAGGATAATGACACTATAGTAGAGATTCTCATGAATTACCTAATTTACTTTTAAATAAAAGTTAATCCTCCAAAAGCCTCAGTTTAAATATACGAAATATATTACTGAGGCATAAATTATTTTTTAAATCATAGCATGTGTATTCATGCAATATATATTGACTAACTATGTGGCTAATCAAGGAGCAAGAAATTGCTGCTGACTTGCTCCTTTTGGTTCCCAACAAAATACAAAGGACCTAAGAATCTCAACCTCTGTCAAAGCCAGGGGAAAGCCTGGTGCCGGCCAACAGGAGCTAATGCAGTACCACCCTCAGACTCTAGATGGTGCTCTAGGAATCACTCAACAAGACTCTAAACTTCAAACACAGGTTTGTCCTATTCACCTTCTACCATCTGTCCAGTGAGGGCTCCTCGTTTCTTGTTCTTCTGTTCCTGGGCTTGATTACCTCCTCCTCATCCTTAAAGGCAGGAAGAGTGGGAGTAGGTGGTGTACACATCATACAGGACTGGGAGTTCCAGAAACTAAAGACGGATGTTTGAACAAGACCTTGTTTGGACCTAATTTGATACCTGACCTTGACGTGCATATCCAACAACCAAAATATCTGCTCCACGGCTTTCCGAAACATACTAAGGTAAATTATAACATAATTATTGACACACAAGTTGAGAAACTGGTTTGGAAATATAAGAAAAAAAATCCAAAACACTAAAATGAACCACTCAACAAGGGCCAATCAGCTGGAAGAAGCAAACTTTCTGTCTACACAATGTCAGAAATTAGAATTCGATGTCTAAGGAAAGAATGGATTGTATTCCAAGCGTCATTCCACAGTTCCTCAAGATATACTGGTCGGCATCCAGAGCAAGCAGTGGCGCTGAGACCACCAGCAGCTACAAGCATTCTCTCTGGCTGCATCACCAGCAGCATGACAGTCTGGGGCCACAGTGTGGTCACCTTATTCACCACTGAGTCAAAAGAACAGTACGCAATGAGACATTTGTATCAGCCAGCCTTTAGCACTGAAAAATGCACACTGATTTTAAATGGTTTTGTATCTAGCATATTTGAGAAATGCTTGCAGTAGAGAATTCTAAGCATCAAAGGGCTCACACGTGGGTGTCGTGGGACAAAGCCTGAGTGCTCCCCTTTCGAGCCCAGTCCAGATGGAGGCGCCCGATGGCCGACAGCTGAATGCCCAGCCGAGGTAGACTCGGTCTTGGTAAGTTAAGCCAAATGTAAACAGTAGCCACCGTTGATAATGTTTACTCTGAAATTCCACAGGAAATGTTTATTATACTGTGATGACTTTGTTAAAAGTAATTATAATAAGCTTTACTATTGTAAGTTCCATCCTTATTTGTAAGGCCTGAAGGAGAAACTGCCTGCTTCTTCACTGTTCTAAGGTCATAACTGAAAGAAGAGAGATGGACGGATTTTCCAAAAACCCAGAGCGGAAGGAGGTACCGCACAGCCGTGTGGCACATCTCTCCTTGGTCCTTTACCTTCCTGGATGAGCTGATGACGGACATGGGTTTTCACCAGTAGCCTGCAGTGATTAAGGTAGAATGTGGGTGGAAGAGTAACCACTACCTGTTCTCAGCCTAACCTACAAAGATAAGTGAAACCAAAAAAAACCAGGATAGGCCCAGACAAACGACAACTTGGGTCAATTTCTTGGTCATAAAAAAAAAAAAAAAAAAAAATGTCCATTTCTAAGGCACAAAAACTTGACTTTACTGTAAATGCACACAATATAAATGTCTCCAGAGCCTTCTTTGTAGTTATATTTGAAGCCAATGGCAAATATTTAATTAGATAAGAAAAAGGAAAAAAATGTATTCACACGATCAGGCCTTCTCAAAGCAAAGATACTTTGAGCAATATCTCTATTCTGATTCATTCAACAAATATTTAAGCACTTCCTATGTGCCAGGAATTGTTCTAGGTTGAGGATACAGAGATGAAAATATGGGAGACAGAAAAGGGGGGAGGGGAATTCCCGTAATACTGGGATAATTATTAGGAGTTGAGTTCACTGAATGTGACAGAAATCACATATCCATGAGCGAGAGTAGGTTTGGGGCAGGTGAGTAGTAAACAAGGGCATCCCCCATGACTCAGCGGTAAAGAATTCACCTGCACTACAGGAGCTGCAGGAAATACGAGTTCAATCCCTGGGTCAGGAAGATTCCCTGGAGGAGGGCATGGCAACCCACTCCAGTATTCGTGCCTGGAGAATCCCATAAACAGACGAGCCTGGCAGGCTATAGCCCATAGGTTCGCAAAGAGTCAGACACAACTAAAGCGACTTAGCACGCATATATAGTAGTAAACAATAGTGACTTTACTTATTTTTACTCTCTGCAAAGAGAGAGAACACAATTCCAGAAGGTGCAACCAGGTGTATAACGTTAGGAATCACTTTCACTGCAACCAGAATAATCTTGTGCACAGAATGGGTGCTTGAGGTGTTGGGAGTAAAAAAACGTAACCTGGTACACTTTGCGCTTTTCCTCAAGGCTGGCTTAGGTATAAAATTGCTTTTTTAAAACACTTGAAAAGTTAAAGGATTTGTTTTATTTATGAAATAATATATTTACTTATTGACTATGCCAAAGCCTTTGACTGTGTGGATCACAATAAACTGTGGAAAATTCTGAGAGAGATGGNCTCATTGGAAAAGACCCTGATGCTGGGAAAGATTGAGGGCAGGAGGAGAAGGGGACAACAGAGGATGAGATGGTTGGATGGAATCACTGACTCAATGGACATGGGTTTGGGTGGACTCCGGGAGTTGGTGATGGACAGGGAGGCCTGGTGTGCTGCGGTTCATGGAGTCGCAAAGAGTCGGATATGACTGAGCGACTGAACTGAACTGAACTCCTCCATAAAGTTCAAAAACCTAAAAAAAAACAAACCGAACAAAGCCTTGCAAGTTTATTTGGCTCTTGATAGTTAGAACACATTCCTAAAAACCATTTAAAAACTGTTTTGCTCTTTGCATCATAGTAATATGTATTTCAAGCTTCATGTGAAAATTAAATTCAAAAACATTTTAAAACTAAGAGCCAATGCTAACATGGCTGCAAGAGACACTAAAACAGTAGGGTTAGGAGAAACTGGAATGGGAAAATGCTTGCCAAAATATGATTATATGTGTTTCCAAATCAGAGAGAACTGATTGTTTGAAAATGAATGTCAGTCGTTCCAGCTGTTACAAAGAGCCACACAAGCTGTAAGGGCTTAAGAACTCAGGAGCGGAGTCCCTAAGGGACAGAGAAACAGGTCACAAATTTCAAAATCAACTAGTTTTGTGGTTTCAAAAACACAGCTTGAAAATCGATATATCAGTTTTAAAAAAGCTGAGTTTATTTACCTATGACTCTGATTCAAAAGGTTAACCACTCTCCCTTTCCCCAGGAACACTGTTATTCATGCGCACTTCATCTTTCTTACCCGCCCTTATGATCAAGTACAAAATTGAAGACTTTTAAAAGCACAAATTAACATAAATTACAGTACATTTAGTTCACAGCCCAAAAAGGTAAACAAGGAATTCACCACCAGCCGAGCACGCAGTCACTCTCACAAGGAAGCGCAGGTCCCACGTGGCAGGAACAAGCATTCACTCTAATCCGACAGAGAGGGCTTCTGCTTGGGAACACGTATGACCAACAGTACTTAAAATATAAATCATATCCACCATATGAATGGGCTGCATTGCTTCCTGCCTGTTTGAAGACTCTCCCTATGTAAGAGCTGCTGCCTTTTGAAAGAACATACATCCTCCAACTACATGGCCTTAATTTTTTACTCAAAATGAGCCACATTTCATGCTGGTCCTTCGTTCTTGGTCACCAAGGCCTGCCTGGGCTGGTGTTATGACGTGGTGACGACTTCCCTGGGGGCTCAGATGGTAAAGACTCCACCTGTAATGCAGAAGATCTGGGTTTGATCCCTGTGTCAGGAGAATCCTCTGCAGAAGGGAATGGCAAGCCACTCCAGTGTTCTTGCCTAGAGAATTCCATGGACAGAGGAGCCTGGCGGGCTACGGTCCATGCGGTCACAGAGAATCGGACAGGACTAAGCGGCTAACACACATGACGTGGTGAGATGCTAACTACAGGAAGGGGTATGGAGTAAGAGAAGCTAAAGACCCTGCCCCATGTGATTCTTTCAGCAGTTCACCGTTCAGCAGTCTTCCTCTGCTCACCTCAAGGATGATACATTTCATCATTAACACCTTCATGCATTTCACTTCCCCTTATGTATTAAAAGCTCTGGATTAATCTATTCTTAAACTCAAAATTATCTCAGCCTACTTTAACTTGACTGCTATTTCAGATCAAACTACCTAATCAACAAATGTCAAAGGATAACTAAGGAGTACAATTCATGCCGGAACAAACCCCTCGAAAAATAACTAAAGAGAACTTACTTTAACCCAAATCAGAACTCTCTCAATTTGGAGACAGTGTGTTTTTGAAAGAAAATGTATTTGCCCTAGAATAATGTGAGGGTATTAAATACTAAAGGTTTGTATTTTTTAAACTGATACTTTGTGTAGTACCATCTGCACATTTCACCTAACTACATAGGGTAAAGCTAAACCTAATATTAAAAAATACATAAGCTATTCTTGAAAACATTAATTGCATTTAAGTATAGGAGCTTCTCATTAATTGAGGTTGTGAGAAAAGCAAGAATATACAACTTTTGCAACACAAAAGTGAAAGAGAATGAACTTGATGACATTTTATTATGTACACAGCAAAGCTATGTTACAAAACTCATCAAGAACACACTTCTTCCCACCTGGGTGACATCAACAGCACTAGCTTTTCTGCTATGATTAGAGAACTTTTCTTGTAACAAACAAACAAAAAAATTCTTTCAAGTTATCCAGACATATACATTCTATTTCTAAATCATTCCCTCTTTAAAAAAAAAAAAGTGGCTACATTTTATGAAATAAGAGAGCTGTTACATATTCCTAACTTGTTAAATATTTTCAAAGTAGTTTTCTAAAAAGCACTGAACAAGGACATATGTTTTAGTGTTTTACAATAAACAGTGCTATATGTCAAATTACTCTGGATATAACTGCAATCTCTTACTGATGAGTAGTGGCACTATCGTTAAGGAATGATTGGTATAAGAAGAAACTTCATTCAACCAGAGCTACACTTTGACCAACTGTGATCCTTCTACAAGTCACTCTTAATAGAACATGGAAAAAGACTTAGCATGTTATCTTCATACACACACTATAGATGATACAATTTTCTACTTTGTTTGGATACAAAATCCATGCAATTTCCTTTGCTTTGTACCTGAAGATAACCAATAAACGGATCCAAAATAATTACCTTCAGGCCCTAAAAGACCAAGGCAACTTTATTCTAAGGTCTTTGCCTTCTACTTAAAAATGAAGGCTCTTTAGCAGATAAAATACATGTCTATGTAGCTTAAGGCTCTTAAAGTTCCTTTTCGTTGAATTAAAAAACCATCTAACTTTCTGAGTCAGCTTCCTTGTTCTTCCATCATTAATTGGTAAGCAGAATGTGTCGTTCTGCTGACTTCTGAGTCCACATGCTGAACTTCTACATAATCAGGACGTAGAAGTAAGTCAGCACAGAAACAGAGACACAGGTGAATGATAGCAATGAGGGTGTCATGGCAAATGACTGAAATCCACACGTCGGGCCACACACAGATCCTGGATGCACAAATTCTGACCATTTACTCCAAAAACCCTGGGTGTGTTTTTGCTGAGACAGACTTTTCAACCACACATACTTTAAACTGCTTTGCCTTGTGAGCCCAGCAAACTGTCCAATATACAACATTTCTGCTTTTCTTAGTTTTTTTTCCACTTAATATGAGATCTTAATTCCCTTGACAAGTCTCAAAAGTATTATACTCTTGTCCTAACCATTACTACCCCATCCCCACCCGCAACCAAAAGTATACAAAACCCTAATTTTGAAACCTATGGAAACCTTTCCTAAAGCAAAACAGTGCAGGAATCTGAAATTATATGGCTGCTGACATTTCACACACTGGCTTCAAGGAGAGAAACAAGGCTCTGAGGAGGCGATGCGTCTTCCTTGGGGCGAGGGTAGGTGTCTTTCTTGGTCAATAGTGTCACCAACTGTACATACAAGATGACCCAGGAACTCGGCATAGGAATCTGAACTCATCACTGATATAGCCGACATCCCCGTGCATCCTCCAAAAAACCAAGTCTTTTTCATCTTAAATGTGAAAAAGTAACCTCATCTTCCCCGACAGGTTGGAATGCAATCACTTCAACACATGTTTACCAGAGCAGAATACCATCGCTATTATTATCACCGCTGGAACTACAAGCAATTAGAATGTGTTTCAGGCAGGAAGTTAGAAATGCTCAGCAGAAATTAATTAGACAAACTGGATTTTGGCGGAGAACTGGAGGTGAACACCCTACCACTGTAAACAATGCGTGGAATCGTTAATGACAAGACAGAGTGCTCCTATTGAAATTCTCAAGCACAGAATGCCGACACACAGGTCCCACCCTCAAGTTCAAGCAGAGTTTTCAACTCTGTACTTCCTCGAGGTTGTAGAGAAAAGATTCTGACATCTGAATCAGCGCCCTTGATTTCCTCATTAATTTCTCATCTTCTTTTCTGTACACTCTATGTAGAAGGTTTAATTTCTTAAAAACAGGTTTTAATCTGTGTCCTGCAATTCAAATTACACTGAGCTGTGCATAAATAACTAAAAAAAAAAAAATCAGGATTGTTGAGAATCCCTAGTCAACAAACATCTACTATGGCAGTGATTTCTGCCAGAGAAAACAGGTTAGTCATTTGGAATGCCTTGGACTTGATTTGTATCTGACATATCAACATTTGTGGTTCTTTGTGGTAAAAAGGAAAAGAAGGGGGAAAAGAAGAAACTAAAATTGCTCAATATTAGCAATTAGGTCCAAAATAAGGATCGAAGTGATGGTACATATTAACATGAGCTTTCACTGTCCACTCGTACAAACCACTGAGAGACGTTCCAAAACACACATCCTTCAGAAAGCATCCAAATAAATACCACATAATCGAGCTGGGTCTGAACGATATGAAGGAAGTTGTTCTGAAGAACATCTCTGTAATGTTGAAGGCACAGTTCTTCCCCTAGTAGTGGTGTGGATATTACGACTGCTTCTTGATGGAGCTCAAAAAATAACCATTCTGCAAAAGACCACTGGGGGGCACACATAACCCATGGCCCTTAGCCAAAAATAAATGATGAAGTAAAAAGAAAATCACATTCTATGTGAGATGTTAGTTGACTTTTTATCAATAATTACTATTATTTGGTAACTGAAAAGAAGCTCCAAAAATATTAACATTAAGAAGAGGAATCTTTTCAATCCTAATAGACAATACTAATTTTTAAATTCTATGTGCTATTTTGGGCTTCCCTGGTAGCTTAGACGGGGAAGAATCCACCTGCAATGCAAGAGACCTGGGTTCGATCCCTGGACTGGGAAGATCCCCTATCGAAGGGCATGGCAACCCACTCCAGTATTCTTGCCCGGAGAATCCCCATGAACAGAGGAGCTTGGCTGACTACAGTTCACGGGGTCACAGAGTTGGACATGACTGAGCTACCAAGCACAGCACAGCGCACAGCACACATGTATTATTTTAACAGCCGTTAAGTTACATACTCAACACATAGATGTGCTTTCTAAACAAGAAAGCACACAGCCAGAATCACTTCCTTTCATTTTTTTATATTCCCAAGGAGTAGCCTCCAATTATTTTTTTTAATATAAAAAATACTTTTTTTAAATTTCAGTTTAATTCCACATAGTCCTATGGAATAATATTCCTATGAAAGTATATAAACATTAATTTGCCTTCAGTGTAATATTTTGTTTATGCACAAAAGTCAACTAATCCTTTCAGTGAGATGTTTTGGTACTATGAGAGTCTTCATTGAAACAAACTTTTAGGAGAAGAATTCATATTAGGAATCAAAATCTTCTGATACCACGACAACTCTGCGTTGTAACAGTGAATAATTTAAACCCACGTAATAAACGAACAAACATACACACAAATAATAAACGTCCATTAACTGACGGATGGCGCAGAAAATAGCAATGTTTCTGAAACCTTAAAAGAGTTTTCAAATTAAATTTTCAAACCACATGTTCAAAGATAAAAGTTTCAACTACTTTCAACTCCAAAGGAAACTTGAAGGGATCAGAAATTTCTGTACCAACCTTCTTTTTGCTGATTTCTGAAGTGGTTCTTTTAAGGTTCAATGACCTTGAAAACCTCAGGGCCTTCACTGAATCTTTCCGAGAGGTTCCAGAAAAGGAGTAATATCTCTTCGCAGGTTTCCTTGTCAATCTGTCTGCCATCTCAGTCCATCAGAAGGCAAAATCCACAGTGACTCAAGTTCCAAAACTAACTACAGGAAAAAAAAAAATGATCCCCCAAATCCAGATACAAGATCTGTGTTTTGCTGAAGTCCTCTAGAAAGGGCAACAAATGGGAAACAGGTGGGAAACACGGGAGAAAGCCCTTTCCACACATATAAGCCCCTGGGGAAGACGAGAGCTTTGCATAGGGCAGGGAGACCAAGGACAGGGCTTCCTCTGTACCATACGAAAACACCCTCCACCAGTTAAACAGGCCAGAAGCAGTCATCAGGAGTGACACAGGGTGTGACGACACACCTAGGAGTCGGCAGGGTGTGAGTGAACACAGCAGGCTCAAAGAAGTCTCTTTAACTCATTCCTTGCCAAAACAGACAGCTGGTTCCAGGACAGGATGGAGCCCCAACCCCTACTTCAAAGTCAGAGCCCTCTTACTTAGCAAACACTGTTTTCTAAACTCCTCGAACATTCTCTTCTTCCAATGAATGAGAACTGAAGCGATCCGATGCTCAAATACTTTTACCCAGAAAAGTATAGGACAAAAGAGTCACCGGAGAAATGAACAGGAGTCTGGAATGCCTGTCCTCTGCCCCAGAAAGGAGAGGAGGGTGTTTTACGTACTTTCCAAAGGCAGCATCATACCTTCAGCTTGTCTCAAGTCCAACTGAATGAAGCTTGAGTGGGAGGAGGGGGCAGGAAAATGAAAGATGAAAAATCAGAGAACTCAATTACAAATATTCACGACACAATGAATGCTCCTGGCACGGTTAATACTAGAGTCTCACACAAAACTCAGTGCTTGGGGACACACACAGCCTAACCCAAGGACTGAAAGGAAGTGCAGTCAAGGCAATATTTTTAAATTTAGTTCATAATCCTAAGAGTTCATTTTTGTAACAAGTGGTGTAACATTACTGTTTTTAAAAACACAGATATACCAATCATTAAAGAAACTACATAATTGTAAAAACTACATAACCAAACATTAGAGTATACCAGAATATATGGCTGATAAATCATACAAGTACAAGAACTTTAATGGGGACAATACTAAACAAAGCAATCATCTGCTATGTCAAATGAAGGTAGAATTATCTTTACTTAAGATTGCAGCTCTGTAAAAGGGAAAGTCAGAAATGGCACACAGGATTGGAAGCACTTGCATCTTCCTGTTTTACACTGGATGGTGAAAAGTAAGCATCTGTCTATTCCCTTCAATATCTCAAGTTCTGCCTGGAATGGAACGGGTGCTCAAAAAACACATCTGAGCTAAATTAAAGAAAATGATACTGTTATCAAAGAAAGAAAATGTAAGCGCAGCTAGGTTTCAGTCTCAAGTTCCTAGAACTGAGAAATCTCTGCTGACACTACACACTACTGCTAATAACACAATGCCTGAGAACAGTCAGCATTTGACTATCCCCTTAAAAACAAGTGTTGCTCAATATTTTATAAGAAATTAAGCAATCTATTGGGCATTCCAATGGAGGGACTATCAAAATTCTGAAATACAGGATACAGACTATAGGATCCCGCTATTCCAGGTGAGTTTCTGATTTTAACTATGTGCTTTTATTGTATTAAATAAGCTCTTTCCTAGGAGGCAATCATGTCTGGGCCATCTAAGATCAAATGGTTACAGCATTCTCATATTTCTGTGCATGTCCTAGAAATAACACTACCAGTCTTGTGTCTGAGGCGTCATCTCCCTGAGCTGTCTCTTCATAGCCTTTTACACTCAGTTGTTTTCCTCAATATCTAAACCTCAAGTTATTCTAATTCAAATGTTTTGACTCAGAAGAATTTAAGGAGTTTCTTGTCCACATTTTAATACTAATTTCTAATTAAAATGTTACTAGTATTTTCCATCACAGTGAAGGCAAGCAATAAAATGAAGGTGTACACTCTTGGAGGAACCAATAAAGGTGACCAGGTTAGAATGATTGCAAACTTTGCCACATGGAAACACTATTTGTCACACGCCTTTAAATACCATCTATTCTATGTAGTAGTTATTTCCAAATTCATATCTCCAACTACAATCTTCCCCTTGAGCTTCAGAATTATATGTCCAATGACCTACTTGACATCTCTGTTTGGATATCCCACAGGCATTGCAAAATCAGTTCAGTGTCTCAACAGGAAGAAGACTTGACTGTCCCCAACCCTGAATCCTGATTCCACTTGTGACAGCTTCCATGTATATGGAATGGAATCTCGGTATACCTACCTTGCTCCAGTTAAGACTCTAAAATCATTCTCAATATATCTTCTTTGCCCTCATTCCTCACACCTAGAATGCATTCTTCCCAAATCCATCTTCTAAAATTATACCTCTGTGTCACCTCTCAGTTTGACAGTTTAATGGCTTTCTATTGAATTTAGTAGCTTAATATAGTCCTCAAAACCTGCCTTCCTCTCCAACCCCACCACTTCCCCTCTCCCAGCTGCTCAATGCATCCCAGCCACACTCATCCCCTTCAGATCCTGTATCCTTTTTTCCATTTCAGGTTGCTGTTCCCTCTGCCTCTGGCTGTTCCCAGATCTGCTCCTTCTCATTCACTGAAATCAGCACACCTGTGTCCTGAGAGCTGTCCTTCCGTCCTATGCTCCACGACAGCCCAGACTCACTGCCTTCAGAGTCTCTTTTTCTCACTGCAAGGAGAGCTTTGTGAGATAAGGACATCACACCACAATATGCCCTCAGCACCTCCATCTGTTTCTCCAGTATATTAAAGACTGAAAAGCATTTGTTGAATGACCGTTAGAAGGATGAAACAAATGAAGAAATGAGTGAATCTATACGGTCTGCTTAAACTGTGTTCAAACAGATGCTGTAATTTTAGTCTTACATGGGGCATCAATAATTGTGATAATAATAAATCACTGTGCTATTAGTCATTGTGATACAATTACACATGACAAAACTCTTGGCATTTGAATATTCATATAAGAAGATTACATCTAAGTAGTCTGACAAAATTAAATATAGTAGTTAAAAATCAATATATTTTTACTAGCTAAACTAGCCTCTTTTCCAACTCCAACCAGCAATTAAAATGTTTGTTATCTGAGGCCAGGCAGGATCCCAAGGAAGTGAAAGAGATCTGCAGGATCAGAAAGTATGTTTGGTTCTCTCACTTCTCAAACCAAGGACACTACCATACCCAACTCCCAGGGCTGATACAAAGTTACATCTCTATCCTGCTATGGTATTGTAGCACATGAGGGTTCAGTTTTATTAGTTGACTTATTTTGGAATTATAAGAGGGTCAAATGATCCACACTTTTCCTATTTTCCTCCTTTTTTACTACACAATCCAGGAAGGGGAAAAAACTGCTACTTTCTACAAGATTTCTATCCTTTATTAATAGCTGCATGAATGGATGGGATGATCGTGTTTATTATTTATAATTACTTCTCCAAAAGTATTCAGAAAATATCAGTGAGGAAGAGGCTAACAGTCATCAACCTTCCTCCTTTTTTTCCCTTTCTGTGATGATAACAGTTGATCGTATACATGAAAAGTTGAATTTTATACACTGCACTTGAGATATGAGAGAAAGGAAAACCTGCACAAAATACTTTAAAAGATGAAGTTGTTATAAAATACCTTTTCACAGCATTTATTCAGGAGCCCTTGTTTTGAGATGTGCTGTTTTTTCCGGAGAACTGTCGGTGTTGGCCAAGTAATATTTTAAAACCATAAACAAGACCTTCCTTCCCGTCCTTCCCCAGCTTGAGATGTAACTGACATATGACATTATATAAGTTTAAGGTGTACAAAGTGTTGATCTGATGCACTGATGATACTGCAAAACAATTACCACTGGAGTATTAGTAACATTTGCATCACAGCACATAATTACTATATCTTTCTTGGGTGAGAACATTTAAAATCTACTGTCCTAGCAACTTTCAAGCATGTAATACAATATCGCGAACTCTAATCATTATGTTGTTCTTACTCATCTTAATTGTGTATGCTTTAACCAACATCACCCCTTTTCTCCCAACTTCCAGCCCCTAGTCACCACCATTCTTTTAATCTCTGCTTCTGCGGGTTTGGCTTTTTTTGGTTTCTATATACAAATGAGATCATACAACACATATTTGTCTTTCTCTGACTTACTTCAGTTAGCATAAATTCCCTAAGGTCCACCCACGTTGTCACAAATGATGGGATTTTCTTCTTCCTTATGGCTGAATAATATTCCTGTGACTGTGTGTGTGTGAACACTCTTTTATCCATTCATCCATGGATGACGCTTGGGTTGTTTCTATACCTTGGCAACGGTAAATAATATAGTCTAATGAACATGGGAGGGCAGACTTCATTTCAAGGCAGTGTCTTCACTTGATTTACATAAACACCCAGAGGAAGGATTACTGGATCCTTTGGTAATTTTAGTTTTGATTTTTTGAGAATTGTACATGCAGTTTTTCCCTGCAGCTACACTGGTTTACATTCCCATCAACAGTGAACAAGGCCTCGGTCTCCCTTTACCCCATATCCCCACCAAAACCTGCTGTCTCCTGTTTTCTGATACCAGCCACTCTGACAGGTGCGAACTGATGCTGTGGTTTTGAGTTGTGCTTCCCTGATGAGCAGTCATGTTGAGCACATGTGTGCATACGTGGTGGTAATTTTGCATGTCTTCTTTGGAAAAATATCTCTTCACTTCCTCAGTCCATTATGTGACCCAGTTGGGTTCTGTTTTTGATGTTCTTTTTTTGGTTATTTGAGTTATTAGATAAATGGTTTCCAAATATTTTTTCCCATTCTGTAGGCTGCATTTTCCTAATATTCGTAGCTTCCTTTGCTGAGCAGAAACTTTTTAATTTGATTCATTCCTACTCATTTATTTTTGCTTTTTGTTGCCTTTGCTTTTGATGTCAAAACTTTTGGTTTGTTAGAAAATAACCTAGTTCCCCCCTCAACTGTTCCTGAGCATCTATTTCATACCAAGTTCTCTTCAAATTGATAGAAATACTAAAATAAGTAAATGAAAATGAATATCTATAGAAATTCTTTTTATAAAACAAATACCTAAGATAGCCCCAGCTTAGATGTTTGTTTTTACATCGTTAGAAGGTGATATTTAAGAATGAATAGTTTCCCTAATTCAAAGATGGTGGCAGCAACAGTGATCAAGGATGATCAGATTACTGTTTTTTGGGGTCTTATTTTTGCCAAGCACAATGCTAAAATCTTAACACAAATTCTCAGGTTTAAACAATACAAACTTACAAGGTAATACAATTACTATTCACCATTTAGAGATGGGAAAACTGAGGTTACAGAGATTAAATACTTTGCCAAAGGTCATAAAGAATCAAGATTTGCCATAGGTCATTAAGAAGTCAGGCCAGGATTCAGACAGGGGCACTGTAGCCTCTCAGCCGCCCTCCAGCAGCCACCCCCAAGATATCCCTTGTTGATGAAGCAACAGAAAAGCAACATGCAGCAGACCAGGGAACCCAGCCCCAGCCTACCAGTAACAATGATAACTGACCCCCACTCCCCCTGACTCACAGGGTGGCCCCAGCCAAGCTAAGTCCTCAAAGCCTCCCCCAGGAAAGCTGCCCAGCCATGATTCCACAGGCAGCCCCCACCAGCAAAGGTCCTACTGCTTCTGTCCCCTTCAGCTAACTNAAGCAACATGCAGCAGACCAGGGAACCCAGCCCCAGCCTACCAGTAACAATGATAACTGACCCCCACTCCCCCTGACTCACAGGGTGGCCCCAGCCAAGCTAAGTCCTCAAAGCCTCCCCCAGGAAAGCTGCCCAGCCATGATTCCACAGGCAGCCCCCACCAGCAAAGGTCCTACTGCTTCTGTCCCCTTCAGCTAACTCCCCTCACCCACCACCACCTCGGATACACCTGGCCCTTTGCTCCCCGACCCACCCACCCACAAACTAATGAGCAGTGGGTGAACCAGTACTCACGAAATAATTAAATGTTGGGAAATAATCCCTTCGAGTTAATTAATTAGCCATTTGGTGCTCTGCTGTCATTTAATTTAAATACTTTCTTATTTAGAACCTAACTCAAATCCATTTAGGAAGAAATTAATCAAGTCATCTACTTAAATGAAGTCTATTTATACAAATTATTTCAAGTTAGCAAACTCTTTAAATCACCACTATGCCAATTCACACTAAAGTTTTGTTTTGTTTTTACAGAAAAAAAAAAAAAAAGGATGTTCCTATTATAACCCAAATTTAGAACTGACTAATGCTCTCTTCATATTGGAATTAGGCAGAAGGAGAACTCCGGAGAAATTAAAAAGAAAAAAATAAAGTAACAAAATCTTCGATTATTCACCTATTCCACCCTCAGAGATAACTATTTCAACTGGTCTCTTAAAACCTTTCCAAAGGTGTGTAATTATTTTCATTAAAATTAGACTATATTTTCAATGCCATTTTAATCTGACTTTTTAACAATTTTATATCAGATTCACACATTTATCTGTGCTTTGGTTCCAAATATTCAGCTGCCAAACTGATCCTCTAGGGCACCTCAACCAGCTAAAGTCAGAACTAAATCCTGATCCCCTACCTGGGTCCCCCCTAACACTCCCGACCTTGGGGAATAATCCCACCATTAAATTTACCTTTTAAGCTACCTCACATCTGCCTACCTACCTACTTCCCACTTCACCACCAGATCCAACCTCCATCCATCTCGCATCCCCACAAACCCCCCCAACTGGCCCCCCTGGGTCCACTATGCCTCCAGTTCATTCATTCCTTTTTTAATTTTTTGCCAAACCACCCAGTTTGTAGGATCTGAGCTCCCCGCCCAGGGATAGAACCTATAACTCACTGCTTTGGAAGCGCAGGGTTTTAACCAATGGAACATCAGGGAAGCTTGCCCATTCGTTCTTAACACATTCAGCTGGGGATATTTCTCAAATGTAAATCTGAATACCTAACACTTCCTTGTTCTCACCTGGCTGTCCAAATTCCAGCTCGCTCACATTTTCCTTAAGTATTGTCTCCCCCTGAGCATGGTCAGGTGACTTTAATCATGTATTTCACAGGACCTTTCCTTTTCCTCAAAATCATTATCTATCATTAAGTCTGACTCTCATAATAGATCCTAAGCCCCCCAAAAGCAGGAACTATATCTACTTTGTGTTCAACAATGTACCACAGCACTAAGCACAATGTCTGACACACAACAGGTGCACAGTCAATAAATAGGTTAAATTACCTAAAAATAATTTTTAAAAATATATATCAAAAGTCTTATCCTTCAAAGGAAATTATTACATGTGTTGTCTTTTCATTATTATTATACTATTATACTATATTATTACTATTATTATTCAGCACCCTGGTTTGAAAACTTCTCCACTTAAGCTTTCTTCAACAGCAGGAGGGGCACTTGGCTTTGGTTCAACAACAGAGTTTTAACTTGTCTATTCCACAAATGCCTCTGTGCTAGCTTCTTCACCAACAAGTGGAAACGGTTGCTTGTCCACAATGCCAGTACGTTTTAAAAGTTTCTTTTTCTCAATATTCTACATTAGGACACTGGCCAGCCAGACTGTCCCCCAGAGAATCCTGGCTTCTTTCCAACAAGCAGCAGACAGCTGGCTCCACAGCAACCAACTCTTCGACAACCTGGACCCCATTCTAAACATACAAACTCTTCAAAGAGTTGAAATTGCTATCCCATCCAACCCTTCCTACAAAGAGCTAGATATGGATAAATGAAAGCTATTTCCCAAGGTCATCACGAAGCCGAAACCACATGACATCATCCTTGGTCAAAACAAAACTCCATCCCAGTGTGACAGAGGAAATGCTTGATACCACATCTTAAATCACCTTCAACACCGAAGGCTTAAGAGAAGACAATGCTGTGAGCGAAAAAAAGGCTCTCTTCCTGCTGACTGCTCCCCAGCAAAGCATCCTTTCCCAACTCTAAGTGCCGACCACTTCCGCCTGAAACGTCCATTTCCACCCTTCAGTCAGTGTAAGGTGCCAGCTTGCAGGGAGAAGTAAGTGCCCAGTATTCTTACCCAGACATCTATGTTTACATCTAGCGTTTACAGAGGGAATGACAGGAGGGACAGAGAACTAAGAGAAGCTCAAAGATAGTAAATAATAAATAATGGAGAGCAAATCAGGAGGAAATTCAGACAAAACAGTGCACCGCTCAGGAAGGCTCGAGTTACAGCTGCTGTCAACCGTGCTAGAGGACGCGTGAAAGCCACTTTGGTTTTTCAGAGTTTGGCAGGATGTCAATGAGAAGACTGAGAATCAGATTCTGAGAGTAAAGAGACCGGTGTAACAGCACGTGCAGGCTGACTCTGTACCCTGCCTGGAAGAATCAATGTCCAGAAGAGATGAACACACAGGGCACAGCCTCAGGCTCAACCTAACTCTAGAACATTCTGTGTCTTAGGAAATCAAACCTACCCCAAGAACCCAAGACAACCCACACTCACACCATTTTGAATACATTTTGGTAAGCCTGGTATTGGAATCGTACAGACACTAAATGAAAACCTCTCAGTGCTATGCGTTGAACATTAATAACTAAAGGACAGTGACCAAAATTACAGTTAAATAGATACTTCAATTTTTTCCTGTGATCATTTGAATTATTTCCTCTTAATCCTAATTTCCCTCTGTTAAAAATATTTTTTCATAATTTTACAAATTCAATAACCAGGTATAAAATCTGTATCTCCGAGTTTGCCCTTTTATGGAGACTGCCAGGCGGACAAGCCAATGCAGTCTTGTCTTCACAGTTTGGGAGAAAAAACAGCACCTGGGGCACTTGAGGAGTTCTTGCTCAGTCACTGAGTTGGGTCCATCTCCTTGCAATCCCATGGACTGCAGCACACCAGGCTTCCCTTTCCTTTGCTATCTCCCGGAGTTTGCGCAAACTCATGCACACTGATTCAGTGATCATCCAACCATCTCATCCTCTGTCACCCTCTTCTCCTCCTGCCCTCAAACTTTCCCAGCATCAGGGTCTTTCCAATGAGCTGGCTCACTTGAGGGGTGGAGAGTAGAAAATGCAGGAGCCCAGAGAAGTTCCAAAAAAACAGGATTTTTTTTTCTAAGAGGGATTGTATTATTTATTTAGAAGATTGCTTTTCTAACCTAAAAGCAAAATAGGTGTTAAGATTCTTAGTCAGAGAACCTGCCAAAAAAAAAAGCTGAAAACACTCCAAGGTGATTATACAGAATCAAATTTCAGAACCATGGAAAACAGCCATGCAGCTGACTACACAATCCCTCACTCTGAATAACTTTATCACTTCAAATAATATACTTTTCTTCGAACTCAAAATAATACACGAAATAATACAACAATCACCCAACAACACTCGTGTGGTGCTGGGATTCTGGATTAGTTATATTTTTTTAGTTACAACTTAAAGTGGGTCCATGAAGATGCTCCTTCAAAAACTGAAATTAATTATACACAAACACATATCTGGACTTCTCTTATGGCTCAGAGGGTAAAGAATCTGCCTAAAATGCAGAAGACCTGGGTTCAATCCCTGGGTTGGGAAGATCCCCTGGAGAAGGCAGTAGCTACCTGCTCCAGTATTCTTGTCTGGAGAATCCCATGGATAGAGGAGACTGGTGGGCTACAGTCCACAGGGTCACAAAGATTTGGACACAACTGAGTGACTAACACATGCAATGCACGCACACACACATTTAAATACTTTGAAACAAAACAATGACTATAAAATCTAAAACACAGTTTATTAGGTACCCTATGATTTTAATATGCAACTGTTTTAGATCACAGTTTGCCTTATTTTCTCTTTCCCTCTCTCTTTTTTCTTTCTCTCCCCCTGCCCCATCTTCTCTTTTTCTCCTTATCTCTCCCTCTCTCTCCTCTCTCTCCAAACACCCACCTAAAAGACCATATACTGGGCCGTAAAATAAGTCTCAATAACCCAATAGCCAAATACCTACGTCTCAGTACAACTCAGAATGTGAACTGTGTCTGGAATGTGAACGCTGATGGGGGTGCTTCATGAACCCGCCAGGTGCTATATCATCCTGCTCCTACGGCAACCGCAGTCCCGACAACACACCAGGGCAAGACACAGCACAGAGGCAATCTCAGAGCCAATTCTTACTCCCTCTCTTTACTTTGACATAAAGTCAGAATGTGGAGTGAAAAGGCCCCAACTTGGGGGAAACCTACATCTGTGCTCAACGCAGAAGAGAAACAGTTTGCAATATCCTATAATAGCCAAAAATGGAAAGGAATATAGGCACAACTGTAACTGAATCACTCTGCTGTACACCTGAAACTAACACAAAATTGTAAATTAACTATACTTCAACTGAAGGGAAACAGGTGGAGAAACAGGCATGCTCATCACTGCCGCTGGGGGCAGGGACACACCCCGGACCACAGGGCCTCCTTCACAGAAATCCAAGAATCCAGACCAGGAAGAATGAACCAGCACAAAACTCCCTAAAACAGAACACTGTGCAGCTCTGTCAGCAAAGCCACCATCAGTGGACATGGAGATACATTTATAAGCAACTCCAAAAAGGCAGGCTACTACTCAACTCACTCCCTCTGATTTAAGAGAAATAGTGTGTGTGCGTCTGAAGGCAAAGAGTGTCAGGAAAAGCAAAGCCCACTCAAACAGCAGCAGTAATGAGCTTTAGGCAGCAATGGGATCACGGGTAGCTATGTCCTTGTCGGTATTTTTCTCTTTCTGCAGAAGAAGCCATATTATCTTACAAAATAAAAACTACCAAAAAAAGAAAAGAAGGAAGAGGAAGGCGAAGAAAAAATATTAAAAGATCAATACAACATTAGCTCATCTCTTTGCAGCATTATGACTGGGAAAGGACACCTGTTTAAATCCTTCATAAATTTCCGTAGTTGTCTAAGCTCTGGAGCTGAGCTGCACAATAAAATGACTATAATTTGAGTCTTGAGAGGGGCCTCTTCATGTCGATTGCAGCAAAAGGACTTGAGAGCCTCTTGCTCCTGGAGCCTCATGAGAACTGACACCTGGAGAAACAGCAGCAAATCACATATGGGCAGGAAAGTTCTGTATTTTCAACACAATGTGCTCCCAGCCCACTGGAGCTGCAAAGGGACAAACCCCACTATGGCAGATGGTAGTGAATCAAATATCCTTGATGTTACACAATACCTGGTACCTGGAAATTTTCCTTTTCCTTCACATTTCAAGAAAACACATAAGACATCAACCGGTTCTGAACCAGGCACCATGCTAACTGTAGGGAATGCGGGTGTAGAGAAGACACAGCAGCCCGCAGCCCAGGAGGCAAGAGGCCAGTGGCTGGAGTGATCGATCACTTGGGAGGAACAGGAGTGATCGCCAGGAGATTTCCCTTCCTTGATCCCATGAGGTAACATCACCGCAGAGCCCACCCTGCGGTATCACAGGCCGTGATGAACAGGTGAGGATGCGGCAGCCAGTCCTCCCCATCATCTCACTGCCAGACAGGAGGGGCGTGGCCACTGCCTGCTCAAGTCAGCACCTCACCCAATCAAGAATTTGCACTACTTCAGTTGTATGACGTGCCATCTCTTGATCAAGCCTATTTTTAAACTCTGGTAGAGTATCACATTATACATATTGACAGCTGCAGAACTGGTACTGCTTATCTCAGCAAAAGAGATTGTTTGTATGGAAAGATCAATGGCATTCATTAACTTTCTAATACTTCAAACTTTTTGAAATGTTTGGTTTTTATGTGATTATATTTAAAACTTTAGTAAATACTGAAATAAAATCATATTAACCAGCTGCCTAAAAAAAAAGCAGGAGGCGGCAGGGGAGGATTGAGAGGGGCGGAATCTGTGAATTCCTGTGCCAGAGCTCGGCATCCCATCACGCTCCTAACACACCCTGAGTCATTCCTCTGCCCCCTCCAACAGTGAGGACAGACAGGAGGTGGATCCAGGCCATGGCTTCAGCGCTGACAGTGAAGATGGTGTTGCAGTATGACAGTACCCAAAGAGAAGTTACAAAGAAAAGGCTGGCTTCCTGGAAACCAAGCCCACTGGGAGGATGCTGGAATGCAGCCAGGGAATGCCAGCCACTGGGATCAAAACAGAAACGGTGACCATAATGACAGGCCTGAGTTGTCAAGAAAGATGTTACATTTGGTGTAAATAAGGGGGGAATGGCATGGAGACTTCTTAAAATGTTCCCATTTAAACACTGCAATTTTAAAATTCCCCAAACCTAGTATTGAGTCCCCAGGGTTCAGGAAAGCAAAGATTCACGATACTTACGATAAAACAAGCACACCCGTATGAGAGGCCCAAATGTTCTTTAAAATAGTGTCTGAAACAGAAAGGAAAGTGCTCCCCTCCACCCACATCCTCCCCAGTCTTCACAAAATGCACCAGAGTTGCTTCCCTGGACTTGAACTCACTCTGTCCTTGTCATCTGCCACATCACAGAGGATGTCGTCGAGATCCAGAATTCCTCCATCTCCGTGTTCTAGTCGATGCACTTGTATCCAGTAGTTTGGATCCTGTATGAGAGTATACAGCAAGTTAGCACCACCAAAAGGGAACGCAGCAATTTAAACTGGGATAAACTCCTGCCATGAAAAGGAAGTGACCTCATCAACAATACGGCACTTGACTGAAAATTCAGGTGGCTCCCTATGTCTCAGTCCATTTAGCTTTTTTTATGATGGAGTCACTCCTGCATGTACATCCCTTTGGCTCAGACATGGATATACTGTTGTGATAGGAGCTGCAGAAACCAGCACAACTCACGGCAGACAAAATAGCAATTCCTCTGAAGTTTGCTGAGTTTCTCATGGTCCAATATGAAATACTTAATAATCTCCCCAATCCAATCTATTGAGACATTCTAATAAGCAAGCAACACATACTGTGTGTCTGAAAAACTCTTGTTGCAGCCTATCTGAAGAAAAGGAGGCTGTCTGCCTTGGTGGCTCTAAGTAATCGCTACAAACAGGTCTAAAATATACTGAGGCAGAAGAATGTTAAGACCACAAGTGAACAAAGCAAGCTCAGAACAGCGTGTGTGCTTGAGTTTGTTTTATTGACAAAATAACATACGCTCCTATGTGTGCACAGAAAAATGTTCCCAGATATACACACCAACATTTTAATATTTATCCCTGAGGGGTGGGGCTGGAGAAGAAGGAAGACAAAGGACTTCATTTTAAGTGTTACACACTTCTTCCTGGGTGTGTGTGCACACTTATGCATGTACACATATACACGTGCACACACACAACATACATACCACAGAATATAACATCAAACCAAGTTCTAACATGACGTGAGGAAAAAACACAGCTGTTCTTCAGCTTCTACAATCATTCTCATTTGTATATTCAAAAATGAAAATACACTAAACTATAACCTTTGCCATTAGCTACTGAATCATCCATAGCACAGAATTACTAATAAAAAGTTCAATTCACATCAACACTCTATTTTACCAACTTAAACAGTGATGTCAGGTACAGCTCTTTCCGAGAGGAAAGGCTGGGGTGGAGGAGGTACAAGATTAATGACAGTTATTAATAAAAACACGGACTATGGACCCTACCCCATATCTATTGACTCAGACCTTCCAAGGGCGAAGCCAGGGACTCCAAAGCCCTCCAGGGCAATCATTGCAATGGAACATGTATCATCAATCCCCGTCACTTTTTAACCAGCACAGAAAACCGTTCAGATTCCAGTTCTCAAAGTTACTAAACATGACCATAGAAAGCACTGTGCCAACACTCCACAGTGGCTCTGCATGCACCCTCATTTATCTGGACTTCTTTAAAAGGAAATTCAGGGAATTCCCTGGAGGTGCAGAGGTTAAGACTCAGCACTTCCCGCCAGGGAATGAAGATGCCACACGGCCAAAAAATTTAAAAAGAGAAAGAGATTCAGTACTGAAATCAACTGTTCATCCAGAACACAGAGAGTAAGCTTCTAAAATACACATGCGCGTGCACACACACACACACACACACACACACACACCCCTCTCTTGGCATCCCCTTCATACATGGGCCTTACTCGGCTAATTCCCTGGTTATATTAATCATGCCACCTAGAGAGTTCTTAGGAAACCCGTTGCTGTTAGTCCAGCCAGGCTCCAGAATTTTTCATTTCCAGATTTGTTGAGCTGTTAAAGAACAAAGTCCTGAAACTAACTGTACTTCTACTCTTCCTTCCCAAGTGGCATTCAGTCTGCAAGAGAAATGGGGAAGAATGAATAATTCGAGGGGTGAATAAAGAGAAGGTAGTCCTTCACCATCATATCCAGCCATCTATCACTGACCCACCCTGTCCCCTGCTTCCCCCAAGCAGGATGACCTAACCAGCTTAAATATCCGCTTTCATTTCTGAAACACTTTTACGCACACAAAAGGCAACGTGTGCATGCTCAGTTGTGTCCAACTGTTTGCAACCCCATGGAGCCCACCAGGCTCTTCTGTCCATGTAATTTTCCAGGCAAGAATACTGCAGAGGGTTGCCATTGCCTACTCCAACACAGAAGCTGACTGACCTCTAAAATGTAGCTTATAAATCACAGAACTCAAAGCCTCTTGACCCTCCTCACTCTTTTCACATGAGATCATAATCTACTGCCTTTCCATAACATTTGGAGGCTCCCTGGAAATAAATTCCCTCCTAAAGATGTCCGAATCTCTTAAACTGATACTGGGGAACCTACCACAGTCCCGCCTCCCTCGCACCACTTCCCCTCTCGCAGCCTGCACTGTGTCCTGTATAAATGCACCCCTCCCCACTGTGCCCAATGTTTGGAGCCCCACTTACCCCCAGGCTGACCATTTCCATCCCTCAAGACTCCTCAGCCATCCTCTTCCCCAAGAGCTTCTCCTGACTGGAACATCCCAAGAAAGGTTAAAAGTCTATCTCCAGCCTTACTGTTAAAGTTCCTAAAAACCATTAACAGTATAATGCAAACTAGCACATACCAGATGGATAAACAAGCTCCCCTTATATAGCACAGGGAACTATATTCAATGTACCTGTGATAAACCATAATGGAAAAGAGTATTTTTAAAAAAGAATGTATATATGTGTATGACTGAATCAGTTGTACAGTAGAAATTAACACAACAGTGTACATCAACTATACTTCAATAAAATTAATTTTTTAAAACCATAACAGCATGGAAAATAGCACTCAGATGTCAACTCAGAGTCTTCAAAAGTTGTTAATACTGTATTTTTGCAGATGCTAAAATAATTGTATGAAATCTTCCATGGACCCTACTTTTGTCCTTGAGCTACCACACTTTGATCCTCTTGACAGCAAATTTTTTTAAAGATCTGTCATCTCAGATTCTTCTTCTCCTACAGCCCCATGCCAGTCAGGTTTCCTCCCCACCACAAGTGCCAAAAATTGTCCATCGAGGTCACCAACAGCCTCCATGTTGCTAGTGAGTTCTCAAGATCCATCTTCCTTGGTCTATCAGCAGAATCTGACACTGCTGGTCACTCCCTCCTCCTTGAAATATTCTCCAGACTTGGCTTATCATCCTTCAACTGCCTGATCAGGGTGTGTCCAATTCTGAGATTCAGTTGTTGATTCCTGACTTCAGAGAAGTCCTGATTCAGCGGTCAGCTATGCCAAGTAGCCACGACAACACCATATCAAGCCTTTCATCAGGCTGGTACTTATTAATGTCACTCTGAACCATGTGCTGAATAGAAACTACCGCTTAGAGAGAAGACACAGAATGGGAGTCATCAGTAATCCCAACAGAGCAAAGGACACTAAAAAAAAGTCCTCCCACAAGAGTGTAAAACCAGGATGCTTTTCGCCACTGAGAAATACATCTCCTTGCAAGAGCTGTCTCTCAGAAGACGTTAACTAACAGCCTTCGTCCACACAATTCTCTCTAAATACCCAGAGGACTGGCAGTATTTTCAAGAAACAGTCAAGTACCCAGGAGAAAAACTTGTATTCTAAACATTTTGGCGCTTACTCATTGGTTCTACTTCATGGTAGTTTTCACTAAGAAGTTTGAAATAATTAATAACAGAAATCATTGCTGTCCTGGCTATAGAAACTTATACACACAACTGAACAGAAAAAGCAGTGATAAGCCACTTTTAAAAATGCCAAAAACATTAATTCTACAATCAGTAGACTTGTCATTGGATTAAAAAAACAAACGTGACACACACTCAAGTTTTTAAAAAGGTTTCACTTACAGTAGGTGCATATAAATAACCAACGATCTGAACAGTAACAATAAGTTTATATTATGATGAACAAAAATCCAGAAATGAGAGACAAGGTTCTCAACAAGTGGCTGGATAGAGGACTACCAAGAAGCAAATGTCCCCGCCAGGCAACACTCCCCAAGATGGATCGGAGCCCAGAGAAGAAACCAGGAGACAAACCCACACACGGAATCACTGCTTCTCACCCCAGATAACTGTGGAAAGATGGAGGGGATAGTTCTATGATTGGCTAGAAAGAAAGCAGAGATTTGATAAGATGCAAACTGCAAAGAACGCTGATGCGCACTCTATCCCAGGACACAGGACGAGAGACAGGAGGGAAAGTCACAATGAAAGAATGATTCCTACCCAAACTTTAAGCAATCTCTCACCACTGCACAAAGAGCATCACCACACTGTTCAGTTCAGTTCAGTTCAGTTGCTCAGTCATGTCCAACTCTTTGCAACCCCACGGACTGCAGCACATCAGGGCTCCCTGTCCATCACCAACTCCCAGAGTCCACCCAAATCCATGTCCATCAAGTCGGTGATGCCACCCAATCATCTCATTCTCTGTCGTCCCCTTTTCTTCCTGCCTTCAATCTTTCCCAGCATCAGGGTCTTGTCCAATGAGCCAGTTCTTTGCATCAGGTGGCCAAAGTATTAGAGTTTCAGCTTCAGCATCAGTCCTTCCAATGGATATTCAGGACTGATTTCCTTTAGGATTGACTGGTTGGATCTCCTTGCAGTCCAAGGGACTCTTAAGACATCACACTGTACAACAAGGTAATGAGCTTTTTCGAGTGGTGACACACAAGTGGTACATATTTTATGCCCATGTGAGTTTCAAAAAAAGCATCTGCAAATAGAAACGGTACCCTGCTCTTGCCTCAATCACGATGTATAGTAATGGTCTATATCCTGTCAAATCTTCAAAGGAGAATAGACTTGTATAACTAGAAAATTCACACTGATCCAAAAAAAAATTGAGTATAAGCACTAACAGTCAAGACCTACTGTGAAAAAATTAAAATTTATCAGATAAGAAAAAAAACAAATAGTTAAAAACAGACAGACCATGGGTCATAAGAAAATGAAACATAAAAATGATTTGTGAAGGTTACAGAAGGAAAGGAAACATGTATGTTGATGTATGGCAAAGGCTTCACAATACTGTGAAGCAATTTCCCTCCACTTAAAAATAAGTAAGTTAAAAAAATGCTTTGTGAGTTCTGAAGAAGATTACGTCCAGTGAGAAGATCTAAGATCTCAGAAGAGGGTAGGATGGAATGAAGGAAGGAAGGAACATCCAGAAAGTAAAACACAAGTCACCAACAAAGGGAAAAGGAATCAGAAGCCAGAATGGGTTGGACCTTTTTAAGAACAACACCAAAATCTATATGATAACAGCACACTGACTTCAAAACCCCTAAGAGAAATGTTCGACAACACAGAATTCTAGACCTCACCAACCGTCAGTAAAGCATGAGCGCCGGCAGAATACAACAGTTTCAGAAATGAAGTGTCGCCAAAAAGTTACCCTCTCTCTTCCTCAGATGGGTAACAGAAGATGTGTGCCGCCAGAGACCTGACCACGAATGAGGACACCACGGCCCGTGAAGCCGGGACAGACCCGTGGGAGAAAGCACAGGATGCTTACCAGGGGTGGGAAGGGCAGGTCATGGTGGGAGCTGTCGTCAGACGAGGCCGGGAGAGGACCCCACGCACCTCAACACAAACAGACGCTACGTAACAGCTGGCCAAGCAGGGACGGAATTAGCTGCAAGTTCACAGGAGACCAGCCAAAGGAGGGTGGGGGGTGGGGGTGAACTGTTCATTCCAGAGGAAACAAACAAGTTGTCAAAGAATAAGTAATGAAAGTATCCTACATGGTTCAGCTCTGAGCAGTTTTAAAATAATGTGACATCAAACATCACACTTGTGTGTGTGTGAGAGAGAGAGAAAGAGACAGGAATCCAAGAAGCGGTTACAAGAGAGGGAGGCAAAGCACACACAGGGCAGCGGAACAGGGTTCAATCTTCCACACTGAGTCAAAAGACAGACAAAGAGAAGAAGTAACATAACTGTTCACACAGGAACATGGAGGAGAATGTGGAACGGACCAGGCACAAAGTTGGAAAAGACAACCTGTCTAGGAGATGTTGCTCTTTTTCATGAGAACCCTGGTAGAACCACTTGACTCTGCACAACTACAATGTCCAGAAACCAAAAGACAAGAAATTGTTGGAAAACATCCTTAAAATAATGGGCATGGTGGCACAGGGCTTCAAGGTTAGCATTTGTCCATCCTATGAGCCGAGGAAAGTTATGATGCAGGGACAAATGGAGTCACTGGTAATGACATCACAAATAGAAAGCATATTCTCTTTAAGGTCAGTAGAAGAGCAATATAAAGTCAATAGGATTGATGCCTCATGCTAGATTATCTTGGTAAGTATCTTTCCAATTACTTAAACCAAAAGCAAGAAACTTTAAGTATGTTGTAAAGTGTTGTTTTTTGTGTTAAATGAACATTGGTAGTTCAAGATAGACATGATATAGTCCCCCCTCAGTATGGGGTTCCAAGACTTATAGGGACATCAAAATCCAGATGTTCAATCCCTGGTACAAAATGATGTGGTATTGTATATAACCTACCACCTCCTCCTGTATACTTTAGATGATGTATAATACCTAAAACAATGCAAGAACTGTGTAAACAGTCATCTGTGTGGATGGCAAATTCAAGTTATGCTTTTAGAATTTTCTGGGATTTTAAAAATGTTTTCAACTGAAATCTATAGATCAATTGATCAGTCTCTGCTGTCCCCCTTTTCCACCCCAAACCACACCCAACACTCATGACACCAGCTCACCACCACAACACAACAGAGCAAACCACAAACCTGCTGCCTCCCTTGAAGGGTGGATGGCTGCGTTTAATATGTCGATCAAAAAAGAAAAAGGCAGCCTGAAACCAAAGGTGAACTCCAACCTCAAGGAAATAACTGTCTGGCATTCTGCTTTAGTAGAATCAGCACATAATCACTCTACAGTCGCACATTAGCCCAGTAACATGGGAAATTAGCCCATGATCAACGTCTGTACCTGTGACATTATTTTCATAACAGCAAAGACATCACCTGAGCCACGGATGCTCCCCAATTCCTGCTCCACCCCATAGAAATCATCTAACAGAGATCACAGAGCTGGCTTGGGACAGAGCCCAGGCAAGAATGAGAATGTGGTAACCCCGAGTTAGATTTGCATTGCACTCGTGAGCACTATCCAATGTGATGGGAGGGTTTATAAGCCCTGTTTTCAGATGAGAAAACTTAAGACTCAGAGAGCATAAACTGCTGCCAAGAAGCCACAACTAATAAACGCTGTCAGCCAAGACGGCCCCAGGTCAGCCGATGATTCCTAGCCCTTTCTAAGACCCACACGGGTGGTTTCCAACAGCAGCATCACAGTTATTTGTCTTCCTACAGCCCCTCCCAATCTCTTCCCAAAAGCATCACTTTTTAATGTTCTGCATAGTGAGTAGGTCCGTAAAATATTTATTTTAATAAAAAGTTTTGATTGTTTAAAAAATCAAGTTTGAAAACCCACTCACCTAAGTATTATATTACAGTTTGAACCTCATCCTAGTTGAAGCAGTGGTTCTCCAAGTAGGATTCCATCCCAGATGAGCACCCCTTGACTACTAGTCAGAAGTTCCAAACCTCAGCTCTACTGAATCAGAACTTCTCAAGGCTGAAATGCTTTGTATTTCTTCTAGGTACTATTATTATTATGTTTTAGCTCATAAATTCATGGGCTAACGCCCCCATGAACACTTTTCTTTCCCACACCATGTGGCCTGCAGGATGTGAGTCCCCGTGCCCCCTGCAGTGGAGGCACGGCGTCCTAACCACTGGACCACCAGGAAAGTCCCATGAACATTTCTTAAATTAAACAGATGCTTGTTACTACATCTTACAAAACATCACCATGAATACATACATAGATATTTCACAATCACATAGATGGTTATATATGTATTCACAGTCAGTGTCAGATACAAACTCTTTCTCAGAGTCATTTCACCTCAAAGCTCTCCCGACACTCAATCATCAACCTCTCTCACTGCACGTGACTTTGGGAGCTGTCTGAGTTCCCCAGAGAGCTTGTTTTGATTACCTGACAGGAAATTTTAATGCAATGAATAAAAGGATATTCATTTGGGAATAACTGATAACTAAACAATAGTTTTATCAAGTCCTATTTTAATTCTAATTTATGAAGCTTTTATCCCTTATCTTGCCCCTAAAATCAACATTTTATCTTCATTCCTACTGGCAGTGCCATCCTCCTCTGACTTAACCTAATCAAGCCACAAACTCACCTCCCCACAGGAAATACAGGGGACAGAAAATCAAGTCAAATGAGGTTCTTGAATGAGCTCTGAAGTTAGAGGATACAGGATGAAGGGAGCATTGATCCCAACAGGCGCCCATGTCCATGGGGTTTCTTTCGGTAGTTAGGGGAGCATAAGCCTCTTTGTGGATTCTAGTTTTCCGAGAAAGTCTTATTGAAATTTCTTTTTTGTCCAATTGGGTTATTTATTATACGTATTTTATACATTAGTTGTGCAACAGCATGGTGTTTTGTTCATTGTTTTGTGCTAAAGAGAAGATGATCCCTGCATCTGGGGAACTTATCTAGGGATAAAAAATATCACCGTGCATGTGCAAGGAAATAGGTTATTACATGACACATCTGTGGTCTAGATGAACAGCTTGGGGTTGGAGGGCATTTCACAGGGGAGGTGGTTGTGATCTCCGTCGGGAGAGGCAGGGACAGCCTGGGTCACCGGAATCGTGGGGTGAGTGCTCTCAGCTGTGTGGGGGGGAAGGAGCCAGTGTTCACTGAGCACCTGCTCTGTCTCAGGCTTGGCTCTGGGTTCCTGGGGTGGGATCCACAGAGCGTCCGGAAAAGCAGGCTTGGAGAGTGTTGAGTGCTTGGCCGAGGACGTCGCATTTTAGTGTTTAGGATGTAGTGAGTCACTGGAAGTGACTCATCACAGGGCAGGGACACGATGAAATAGGTGTTTTGTCAAGATGAATGCAGTCTTAGGATGTGGAGAGGATTAAGAGAGGAGCCTGGAAGCAGTGAGATGAGTTAGGAGGTGATTCCATTATTGAGAACAAGAGAAGAAGGAAGGGGAAAGGAGGGGATGTGTTCACTTGTTACTTAAGGTGATAAAATTATAAAATTATACATACATGTTTCTTATGGAAAATCAGAAGGGCGGCCAATTGTGTTTAGCAGTTCTTTCCCATTGTCTATGGCTGCAGATTCTACTTCAGACTAAAGATGAGATGCTACCTTTCATGGTGTTCTGTGCACAGCATTTAAACCGCTGTGCAGTGTTTCATGGATTATATGTCCTCAATTTCTAATTGTTGGGTGTGTAGCTGGTTTCCTATTTTGTAGTACTGTTTATTAAAACATTGATTTTCTATATACATCTTGACCACATAGACAAACATTTTAAATTCCTGGGTCACATACTGATCACTTCCAGGAAATTTTCCATTTATCAATTCTGTCACGATAAGACAGATTCTTCAATTGTCCCAGTTTTTTTATTTTTTTTAAAATAAAATTTCCTGGCTGACACTCCAGATGGCCTGAGCTGTGGGAAAAGAAGCCTTCCAGGTACTCTATCCTTCCAATGTAAAGGAAGGATACTTTCCTTCCAATTTCCTGCAGAAACGCCTTCATGCTCACACGCAGAGCTGCGTCCCCAGCACCGCTGGCCCAGAAGACCAGGCAGAAGTTGAGTTTATGCTGGTCACATCTGCTTACAACTTAGGAAAAGGAGAGCCAGACAACAGCTTACTGGGGCCAGCCACGTTCTCCCCGATTACATCCCAGGGAGGGTCAGGATGCCCAGGGCAGACAGTGGGCAGTACTGTCACCTGATGGGCCAGAAGCACCGGGAAAAGGTGTGAGACAGTAAATGAGGCTGAGACCCGAAAAACAACATGGACCTACAGGAGTGTCCTCCCCAACTCCAAGCCTCTCCTTCCAGGCATGGGGACCACCAGAGAGCTGAACGTGGGCGCCTGCACCGGGCCTCCCTAACCCTCCCGCCTCCACGAGGGGCCAGCCGTGGGGCCACTCATGCACAGCAATGGTTTTCAGGACATTCATTCGAGGTAAATGCTTCCAGCTCCACGTGCCGGTGTGAGGCCAGGGGAGCAGGAAACACAGTCTGTCTGAGATCACAGAAGAGGAAAGGGCGTTTCAGCTCAGATGTCACTCTGACTTCTCAGTGACTGCTCTGCTCTTTTGGACACACTGCTTCTTGCACGAGGACCAAACGGATTTGTCAGGAAGACACATGAGGAAGGGAAAATCTGATCAGGATAGAATCCTTCCTTTTCTTTCTTTCATTCTTTTTCTTTTTCACTTAGAATGGAAAAAAATAATAATAATGAAAAATATATAACCCAAGTCTACATGTATATAGACTTGACTATCTTCAGTTTAAGGAAGTAATGTTTCACCCCCAGTGTTACCTATAAAGACATATAGATTTAAGAAGCATGTCATTCCAGCCATGCACCTAAAGTGCTGGATTCCAAGCTGCAGGGAAAAAAGCAAAGAACTCATAACCATTAAAGGGCTTCCCAGGTGGCGCTAGTGGTAAAGAATCTGCCTGCCAATGCAAGAGACAAAAGAGACCCCTGGGTCGGGAAGATCCCCTGGAGGAGGACAGGGCAACCCATTCCAGTATTCTTGCATGAAGAATCCTATGGACAGAGGAGCCTGACAGGCTACAGCCCATAACATTGCGAAGAGTCAGACACAGCTGAAGCGATTTAGCACACATATACAACCATTAAAACCAGGCCTCAGACCCCTCAGGGCAGAGACCCATCCTGGGGCATCAGCAGCCCACAGCAGCTGTACAGATCAGGCAACAACTGAGATCTTCTAAAGTGAACTAAGATGCTGAATGTTGTTCTACTGTTTATAAAGAAATAACCAAAAGAGATCCTCAAGGTTCTCACCCAGCTTCACAAAAGAAAAATCTCCCCTCTCCTATTTACTCTCCAACCAGCCAACAAGAGAAGCTGACTCAGACAAAAAGGAATTTCTCCGACAGAAAGAAAGCCTCCCTGAAACTTGATAAACTCTAATAGTGCAGAATTCTAAAACAAACCAACCAAATTTGACCCCAAAGCAGCTCTCCTCTCCCCCATCCTATGACTTAATCCAAAAACCACCTCCCAGTTTTTCTTTAAAGATATTATCTCAAGTTGCTTAAAAATCCACAATTGATTCCTTACATCTGGCAGTACCCAACCGGACTGAATCAGAAGAATGACTCGTGAACTAACAGAGGAGACTGTGAGGACACGGTGGGTTTTGAGAGATAACTTGCACCTACCTGGGGTCTCCTTTTTAGAAGCCTGGGCACACAGCCATCCAGCTGCACTCTGTGGCCCCTACACTCAAACTCAGCATAGCCCTCGCTGCGCAGGGTCCGGTGAGGAAGGCCACAGCACCACCACATCACAGGGGTGGCCCCAAGGTGGGGGACAGCAGATGCTGGTGCTCAGAACGCGGCTCCAACTGCAGGCACTCGGGAGGTGGAGGGACCTGTCCCAGTGTTTCCTGGGACCGCTGATGCCAGAGGTGTGGAGCACCCTCCTCCTCCCAGGACACTCCCAGCACGGGTCCAGGGCGGGAGCTATGATGGTATCTTCAAAAGATGTGCCAGAGACCAGAGTCCTCTTGGAGTCTCATTACCATGGACACATTTGCAGGCGAGGAACACGCATCAGCTTTTAGGATGATTTTCAGCAGAGAAGAGAGAGACAGACAAAGCACACACACGCCACAAACACCGAGACCCAGGCCAGTGAATGCACGGGGTCTCCTTGTCACTCAGACTTGCTATAGCTTGTTGGGACCCTCCTGGAAACCCCGGGGAAAGCTCAGCCAAATGTCAATCCCTGCTAACATCTACCTCTGCACAGCATCCGTCTCCAGTCTCACTTTGTCTCCTGCCCTGTCTCTCCATGGCACTCACAACAGTGTCTGGAAGATGGGCATGTTTTGCAAAATCACCCTAATCAAGCTTCAGGACCTGATTCACACACTCATGGGGCATCTACTCAATGGCAGGCACTGAACAGACACAGGGTTACAGCAGCAAATGGTCCCTAGTCCCAAGTCGTTTAAACACAGCCCCACACCCCAAAACTCATCAGTGTTACTGGTGAATCCAAACCAAAGGTCAATTTGTATTCCTTTACTAACTCATCTGTTTCCAAGTGTGTTCGCACTTAAAATTTTTGCTTGAAAATCCCTAGTGTGACTCACAAACTTATCTGGCTTCATCTGGTCAATTTCAAATTCATTTGAAATGGAGGAATTTGAAAGAAAGAGCTTCAAGATACCTTATGAAATACGTGAGCAGATTATAGAGGTTAACGCCATATCATTTCTTAATCCCTTAGATACACCGTTAGTTTGCTGTCCTTGTAAAGTTTTCCTTTATGAGGCATTTGAAATTTAGTTAACTGTGCCTTCAATGTATTACTTCTAAGAAAATATGGTGCACAGTGTTCCCAAAGAAACAAAACAAAATGCTAAGCAGTGCAATCAAAGCACTAGAACAGGAAATAGAGCAGGCACAGACCCAGCATATTCTGCATCATACCTAAAGTCTCCGATAAAAATCCTGCATGGAAGCAAAGAAACAAATTAGCTGTTTGGGAACTCAGGCAAAACCTAATTATACAACTAGTAATTAAAGCATGAAACGGACTACCTCAAACAACAATAAGACATGTCACTATAAACTTATCAGACAGGGTGGGAAGACAGCAAAACAGAAGCAAGCTGGTTTGTGAAGCGCTGAAGACGCACAGATACAGTGGACCAGGCGCAAAGGCAGAGTTCTAACAACACAGGCACCCAGTGGGCATGTAGCCTGTCTACCAAGAGCAACGACGAGAAGGCAGCGAAAAGACCCCATGGACTCAGTGGCCCAACGATGCACAGTCATTTCCCACCTGTAGACACTCGAGGCTGTGTGTGTAGCAATGAAGGAGGTAAGTTGTCACTGAGGGTCACACATTGCTCAAGCAGACACAAAAATTGAACACACTCCAAATAGCTCTCCTTTTCAAAGTGGAAGGAAGATAAGCATTTTCGCAACCACCACAATCTGATCTTGAAAGCACCTTGTCATACAAAATTAAAACTACCTAACCTCCCCTACCTACAACATCCTCTGCTGAGCACATGTTTACAGGCCTATGTCTTGGCAGTAGCAGAGTTCTGAGCTGTCGATCCATCCGCCTTTCCAAACACAGGGAGCCTCCTGATGGCAGCAGAACCACACTCTGCACCATCCAGAGTAGGAAGCAGGAAGCAAGGCCATGGGCCCATCCAAGTTTCTGGAAGACTCCTGCCAGCAGGAACAGTCGAGGATATGGAAGAACGTCCATTCAGCGGCTCCTAATGACTGAAAGCATTGTACTCTTATTACCCAGTTTAACAGCTGCAGGTGACAGGCTGGCATGTGGCACGCCACCTGCCAGTGAAAACCGTAACACTCAGTCTCAAAGTCGAGCATGTGTTTTAGGATAAAGGGGTCCGTCCAGCCGGGTCTATGGAGGCCTCTGCCCTCCAAGACTTCAAATCAACTTTGGAAAGCAAACCACAGGTGTGTGGAAAGTTCACTAACAATTCCGAGGTATCAAAATTAAATGCCAGTCAAGTGGTACAGGAATTACAAAAACAAATGCCAGAGACTAAGAGCACTTCACAAAGGAATTATGTCCCCTCGAGCGGGGGACATCTTCAGACAAAGGTGAGGAGGCCAAGATGTACATGGCATGTCTGGACAGTGGGGAGTAAAGCCCAGACGAGACACACACACACCCCCTCAGCGCCTGTCTTGTACTCGACTCCTCTCTTCACAGGACCGGGACGTGGAGAGCTGAGCCGCACACACAGGAACTCTGGGGCCCAGGCTGCAGGAGAGGCCCTCTAAACCTGAGTGGGAATCACTGATACTCAAGCCCCCAACCCAAACATCATCTCCAGCTTCATGTTTGCTCTAAACAACTATTTAAGCAAGCTGCCAGCCACAGAAGCTGCAGGTGTGAACCCACAGTTCGAGATCCAACAAGCATTTTGAAAGACCCCAAATCACACTGGTTAAAATTCCAAAACTGTAAGGATTGTGGAATTATCTTGGGTTACATTCTCCAACCCCTCATCTCTCCTCTTTTTAAAATGAAATCCTATATGGGCTTAACAGTAAAAGTCCTTCAGACATCCCCTCTCAGCCTTGCAACACACTTCCTGTTTACCAAAAGACTAAAGTGAAAAGCAGGTCAACACAACTCCACAAGGAAAACAGAAAACCTGTCTGACATGTGCTGTGTGAGCCAGAGAAGCACCCCCACCTTTCAGTCGCCAGCCCCACATACCGGCGGCATCAGGCGTGTCCAGCCCAGCCCTCTGACCACCTCCCACCACCAAGACAGGGCTCTGTTCACATCACAGCAGAGCCTGGACCAGCACACAGGAGAGCAAAGCAGCGTAACATCAACATATCCAAGCACCTGAACACCAGAGCCCATTCTTAACTAAAAATCTCCGACAAACAAGAGGCAAAGTCCATTTGGACCAGGTGAGTGTTTGTTTTGACACAAAGCATCTCTGGGGCCCATCTCACAGTCACATGACATCCCTGTAAAAACCTGTCTCCATTCTGGATAGAACCCCACACCAGGGTACTGGGGCCAAAATTTCAGTTTATGGTGCAAGATATGTGGGAAACAATTGCTCCCATGGGTAAATATAAATCAAGCGTAGACTACTGACACCTGTTTTTCTTTTTTTCCCCTTACTTTTTGGGGGAAAAAAAAGTGCCTTGGAATAGATGCCATTTTGTACCTTGTCAAGAATTCTTCTCAATGCACCTAAAATAATACCTATATGTACACATATAAATGCCACTAGAGTCCTAAAAATGTGCCTAGTTATTTAGGAAAGCAAAATCCATCATAATTTAAATAAGATAATATGCCTTTAAGGACTGTCACTGTCATTTAGTGAGAAGTCACAATGTTATGAACTAAGAAAGAACTTTTCAGACTGATTTGAGGGCACTTGACACAGCTTTGAGCCCCATCACAGCAGAAGGGCAATGGAAGTACCTTGAGAAGGGCGATGCATTAATTCTGAATCGACAGCAAATATTCAAGCCTCCTTGACAAAGCTTATGCAAAGCAATACGATATTGAAGCAAACTTTACTAGGTTACATGTAAATCCTAAGCAAGGTCCACTCTTCACAAAGACCAGTGGCAACCAAATGAAATCAATTCCAGGGCTGAGGAGATTGCATCCTAAAAATAACAGAATTCTAACCGTCAAATTAGGTTTCTTTCTATCCATGCTGTTTTTGAAAACAGTCAAACCACTGTGGAAAGAATACAGTGTAAATTAAACCACGTGGAAAGAAGGACAGTGATGGAGGCCAATGCTGCAGGGGTGTCTGGCCTCTGGGTTTAGCAAGACAGCAAGCAGGAGGACACGGAAGCACTGACTCCCTTTCTCCAAAGACAGGGGGAGCGTGCTGAGTTGGATGAGGTGGGGCAGGATTGGGGCTGAGAGGCGGGGGGAGGGGGTCCCTCTCCCTGGAAGTGTCCAGTGTGCACAAGAGATGAGCAAGTGACCAGGGAACTCAATCTCCACAAGGTCAACAGGCCAGCAAGGCACTGAAGTTCCACTGCTCAAGCCACAGAGGCTGCCAGAGCATCATCTCCTGGAGCTATGAGAAGCCACCCTTTCACCATCAGGACAAGACTGAAGAAGAATGTGAGAGATCTAACAAGTAGATGGACTCAGTAACTGATGGAAGATACAAACAGAGCATTACGCATCACTTCCAATCTGCGTTTGATGGGAAAAAAAAAATGTGTACTGGGGTTATACCAATACCTTTAATGAAGCACATATTAAGTTGCAATCATATAAGCTATAACACTAGAAAAACACTGGCTTTGTTATTTTCTAAATAGTAATAAGTAAGATTTCACCCACCACCACCCTTTCTTTCACCCTTGCACTTCCAGGTGAAGTCACCTACAGAGGAAAAAAGTTATAGTTTATCAACTGCATGTTTTAAGAATAGTTCAGTGCAAGGGGGCCCTGCCAACCACAATCACAAGAAGCATCCATGGAGGCATCTTGACTGACAGAGGCAGAGGGAAAGACTTGCTGCTCCATCTCCAGTGGGCAGGGCCACTCACCCGTCCTCCGCATGTCAGGACACGTGCTCAAGGCCTCCATCTCAAAAAGTTTTAACTTCAAATTGTTTGCTTCTGCATCTGGCATATCGCAGAGCTTGTTTAAACCCCCTTCCAAAATAGAATCATCTTTACAAAGCACAGCCAAGAGCAGGGTGTTCTTAGTTCACTGGTCTTGTTTGCCAAATACATAGATTGACTTGAAGGGTAGAGGCTGCCCTTGATTCACATGTTCTCAATAAAACCATAAGAGGAAAAGTAGTCAGTGACAGCTGAAACACACACACAGCAGCAGCAGCAAAGTCATCATGCCTATTATGACCTTCTGGAGTGTTTTCCCCCTTAAACAAACACAGTGCCTTATGAACTCCCCAGATTTTCTCTGTCAGAGATCGTCTTTCAACTTCTTTCAGCTCAGACCACTGTGTAATTCTCGCAGTCTCTTGAAAAACAAAATGTATTAAGTAACAATCAGACCAGAATAATTAATCTTGGCTTTATTATGTCAAGAGAACTTTGAAACTTCTCACTTTCGCTAGTTCGATGCTTTGGAGGTGGCGGGGAAAACCCAATTAACTCATAAATTTTGCATTATCCTGGTACGTTGTGTTTTAAAATACACTCAAGTATTGACCACAATGATGCAGCAGTGGCACTGAAAGCGCCTGCTGTCCTGGGGTGGCAGCTCCACAGGGAGGCAGGACGGGGATGGGAGGCAGGACCAGGATGGGGAGGCAGGACCGGGATGGGGAGGCAGGACCGGGATGAGGAGGCAGGACCGGGATGA
>SJYA01002431.1:774690-797264 GCA_006410615.1 Neotragus moschatus | reverse complement strand
GAGGGCAGGACGGGGATGGGAGGCAGGACGGGGATGGGGAAGAAGGACTGGGATGGGGAAGAAGGACTGGGATGGGGAAGCAGGACCAGGAAGGGGCTGCTTCATCCCTCCTCGGGGGCTGCCTTACACTCTAGGCCCGAGGGCAGAGAGATGCTGCTGCTGGGAGTGGGTGCTAAAGTGCCTTTGACTCTCAAGTCCACATTCCTTCTATTACTTAGAGGATGCTGGCTTTGTGACTGCTACTAAACCCAGAGCCACCAGCAGAGTGCACTCTGTGAGCAGAGGTTCCTTTCCTCTGCAGAGGGAAACAGTTCTTCACCCCAATCAAGGAAAAATGCATTCTTAACTGATAATTCATGTTTAGCATGGGAGCAATTTAATAAGAAATCAGAATAAACTCATGTTCATGAAAAAATAAACAGGCAACTTGAAGATGCTACAAAATAAATCCTATACTATTTAAAACATTTTTCTATATAAAACACTTTTTAAGGGTGGGGGAAACCCAGAGCAGTGCATCCAGAAACTGCATTGTGGTCTATGGCTTTCACCATGCAATTAAAATGTCCTTCCAAATCATGCCCACGTTGAAAAACTTGTACGACCATCCACTGTCTCATGACGGTAGAGAAAAAGCTCTTTATTTCCCTTCAGTTCCCTACATTTTTTTAAAAAAAAAAAGCTCATACATTTCTATATTTGTTACTAAAATGTTTCTAAATTTATTAGTACTTTTCTAAAATTGCTTGTAGAAAATAAATTATAAGTAATAAACTTCTGTGTTCCTAATCTCAATTAACTATTTAAATAACTTGATTNCCTTCAGTTCCCTACATTTTTTTAAAAAAAAAAAGCTCATACATTTCTATATTTGTTACTAAAATGTTTCTAAATTTATTAGTACTTTTCTAAAATTGCTTGTAGAAAATAAATTATAAGTAATAAACTTCTGTGTTCCTAATCTCAATTAACTATTTAAATAACTTGATTACTGGGACTTCCCTGGTGGTCCAGTGGCTAAGACTCCAGGTTCCCAATGCAGGGGGCCCAGGTTTGATTTCTGTCCAGGGAACTAGATCCCACATGCTGCAACTGAAAAAAGATCTTGTGTCCCACAACTAAGACCGGGTACGGCCAAATCAATAAATATTTGTTTAAAAACATTTTAAAAATAAAAATCATAATTACAGTAAACATAGCACAGAAAGCCACAGGAAATGCTACAGTACATATATATATTCATATATATGTATACACACACACAGTGCAGAACAACTCCGGGATAAGCCCACCCCGCAGCAGGTGTTTCCAGAACTCTTGCACATCACAGAGAGTTCTGGCCTCCATGGTCTAAGACATGCTGCGGAGCAAGTGCCCAAGCAGTAGAAATGCCAACACTGAATCAGCTTCATGAGCTAAGGGGCTTCTGTGGATCATCAATATGAAGGGAGGGTTAGCTGCTTCCAAACAAGCAAGAGCCAGGAGTCAGCGTCCGGGCTCTGGGCCTCACTGAGCCAACTCCTGAACCTCTTCTCACAGCACTCTCCTCGGCTGAGAAATGAGAGTAACAGAGAGTCCCCAACACACATAGTGGTTAAAACAATTACAGGAGTCTAAACCTTTAAAGCAGTTAAAATAGCTCAAGGGATTGAGTCACTGCTCAGTAAGTTCAGTTACTATTATTATAGTCAAGGTTCCTTCCTCAACTGTAGATGAGTATTGTACATTGCAAACCCTACCCTTTCGGAGGCACAAATATCTAGGGCCAATCTACTTCAAAAGGGAGTGAGATTGTGCACAGGAGTTCTCATTCTTGACTATCTGAAACAGCCACAGAGCTTTATTAATTAGCTACCCAACACCCCAACCCAGACCATCTGGTCTAGGAATGAGCACGGGGAACTCCCCCCAACCCCATAAGGGTGATAACTAAATAAAAAGGTTCTGTGCAACCCAGAATATGATTTCCTTGGTGTGGACTGACTCTGCTGTCCTGGGTAAGTGCACTCCTGGCTTATAAAGAAATCCCCTCTTCTCCTATTCTCAGCCCTGCAACAGCTAGACGTGCTATCTAAGCATAAATTTCTCTAGACTGAGATTTGATCCAAGCTTAAGGGTCAGTACAGATCATCAGTTAGCTCCTCGTGGATTTCGGCCTAAATTTCACCATCAACAGCCAACTGTCTCTGAGCCAGATGTAATATAACATTTCTAAAGCTCTTAGTGATAACTACGTTTATCCTTAGAAGTTGGCAGTTTCCTAAAACAAAAGCTGATTTCTCTTAGATGTAGGGGACTGGCCAACATTCCATCTGTCCGGCATCTTCTGTGAGCCCAGCCCTGGAATGGGCTCTCTTACGGCCACAGTATCCCTGAGCCCTGACGGCTGGCAGCTTTCCACGAGATTCTGCCGATTGGAGTCAGCTCTAGCCACTGCTTTGCCAATAACTAGCTGTGTGTGCTCAGGCAATTAAAAGCTCTGGCCATTTCCCCATCTGTAATCACAGAGGAGCAGCATAAGATCTAAGGGCTCCACTACCCTTAACATATATCCTCCTGTAAGCCACAAAAACTGGACCACCCATTCCCCTTCACAGTGGGCTGGGCCAGCCCCTCGTTGGGAGAAGTCAAGCTTAAACACTGGCACAGGAGTCCCAAGCGCACATGACTACAAGAGCCGAGAAAGCAAATGATGGGGGCGGGATGGGGGTTCCAGCAGCTTGGAGAGGAAAATCAGGCGTGTGGAGTGGGCTTGCTCCTGCTTTGATGCCCCGGGTCTCAGGAGAAGCTGTGCATTGTAAGGGCCATGGGGGAACCTTCCCAACTGCTCAGGTGGCCGTGGCAGACGCCATCAATGCCCTGCTGTCCAGACCAGCTCCACCTGCAGGCAGGGCAAGTCCCACTGGACCCCAAGCAAGCCTATCCTCCCAGGCTTAAGCCTGAAAGCTCAAAGAATCCCCATCTGGTATTTTGGGAAGAGGTCAAAATTCATTTCACTGGAACAAGTCTGAGCACAGCCATCAGAGAGATCGCTGAGATTTTCTCTGAATCAGTGACTTATGGGCAGCTCAAAGCCTTTTTGATTTTCTTTCTGCCTCTGGTCACATCTTTCTCCATCCCAGATCCTTTACCCGTGCCAGAATAAAACTCTTCTGGTCCTCTTGTTAAACACTGTCTTTGACAACTGTGAGTGAGTTTCCTATTGGAAATGAAGGAAGTATTAATCCCACCCCACCACCACATGCCCCTCCATTACCACTGTGTACTGGGCACATCTGACATCAGACCTTAACACCAGGTGCCTGCATGCATTCTGGCTTAAAGAACATATTTATTCCATCTATTTGATTAGATTTCACCAATTTGAGGCTCAGTAGTGTATTGTGTGGAGAAGGCAATGGCACCCCACTCCAGTACTCTTGCTGGAAAATCCCATGGACGGAGGAGCCTAGAAGGATGCAGTCCTTGGGGTCGCTGAGGGTCGGACACGACTGAGTGACTTCACTTTCACTTTTCACTTTCATGCATTGGAGAAGGAAACGGCAACCCACTCCAGTGTTCTTGCCTGGAGAATCCCAGGGACGGGGGAGCCTGGTGGGCTGCTGTCTATGGGGTCGCACAGAGTCGGACACAACTAAAGCGACTTAGCAGCAGCAGCAGCAACAGTGTATTGTGTTGGAGAAGGCAATGGCAACCCACTCCAGTACTCTTGCCTAGAGAATCCCATGGACGGAGGAGCCTGGTGGGCTGCCGTCTATGGGGCTGCACAGAGTCGGACACGACTGACGCAGCTTAGGAGCAGGAGCAGCAGCAGTGTGTTGTCTATGATACAGGCAAGGGTCATGCAGAGGAAAAGCCCTTCATTCTGTCTTCCTCAATTTCTCATCATTAATAAAGCAGTTTTTAGAAAACGCTCCCACATTTTGGCTGGCAAATGCTTAATAAAGGTATGCAGTGCTTCAAGTATATACAAATAGCCTTTGGGAAACCTGTAGATTGAAACACAACAAATAAAACTTATAACAGACTCCGATAATGAGCATTATTAGTGAACATCTACACAGATTAGAAAAAGCCAGGTTAGCAGCCAGAGAGTCCCTATCTTAAATGTTTCCACTGACTGCAATAAAATAGGGCATTTTAGAAACTGAAGCGGCAAAATTCTCTTCAATCCTGAAACATCTCCTAAAAGATGAATATAAGAGAACGGAACATAATGCACCTAAAAGTGCCTTTCCACTTTAAAAAGGTTCATTTCCAATAAGCTATTACCCAGTTTTGGAGAAGGAAATGGCAACACACTCCAGTACTCCTGCCTGGAGAATCCCATGGACAGAGAAGCCTGGCAGGCTACAGTCCATAGGGCTGCAAAGAGTCAGACACGACTGAGCGACTCAGCAAGCACACAGGCACTAACCAGTTTACAGTAAATGTGTCACATTGTTGCTTGTTTATAAATGCTCCCCAATCATCTGATGTCATCACAGGCTGCAGTCAAATGTTTCTGTTTTCCAATAGAACACAACCATTTTGATACTTAACTATTTTCTCATTACCTGAAGCAGCAAACAAAGATTCCACATTTTAGGAAGCCCAGTAACATTTAAAATAGTTTGTCCTGTGTGTGTGCTACATCACTTTGGTTGTGTCTGACTTTATGCGACCCTATGGGCTGTAGCCCACCAGGCTCCTCTGTCCATGGGATTCTCCAGGCAAGAATATTAGAGTGGGTCTCCATGCCCTCCTCTAGGGCATCTTCATGACCCAAGGATCAAACCAGTATCTCTCACATCTCGGTCTCCTGCATCAGCAGGCAGGTTTTTTACCACGAGCGCCATATGTAGCACAATATTCTGAATCCTCACATTAGACAAAATTACCGAATTATCCTCGAATACAAAACCCTTCAAATGCTGGAAGTAGTCTACCTTTTTAAAAAAGATAATGCTCTGAATAAAAATCTCTTGTAAGATTTTGAAATATTATGCATGTGAAATATACACTAAACATCTTCAAATAGTGTGACTTGACTTAATATAAAAAGTTTACTATAAGCCAATCTGACCAGTAGCTCAGTTGGTAAAGAATCTGCCTGCAATGCAGGAGACCTGGGTTCTTTTCCCGGGTTGGGAAGATCCACTGGAGAAGGAAATGGCAACTCACTCCAGTATCCTTGCCTGGAGAATTCCACGCAACAGAGGAGGCTGGCAGACTACTGTCCATTGGGTCACAAGAGTTGGACACAACTTAGCAACTAAATCACCATGAATCTGACCAGTACATGGTCACAAAAAACTTCACTTAATTAAAAATACACTAAGGAAGTTACAACAAATTAACTCATTATGCAATGAACAACCCTCTACAGGAGCCAGAAAGGAATCTGACAGCAGCCCTTCAGCTCACTGTGCTCACTCTGGTGCTTGTGCACTCACCTGTGATCTATCCCCAGGGAGAGATTCAATTTAAAAGAATAGGAAAAGAAGGGAGAATCCTTCTTAGAAAAGATACTCCCAACATCCCTCTTGCCTCGCTTTTGGAAAACCATGGGCTTTCCAATATGTATTACAGAATTTTAATAGGTCTTATCTAAGTCAGAACTAAAGAGCATTTCATAAATAATTTTTGTGTGTTTCTTAAAACGTTCAAGAACATAATTTCTCAGGGCTATCTCCTGACCCAAGATAGGTGTTATCAGTCCCAGCGCATCTCACAGCACAGAGAAAGACCAAAGTTGGGCTTTTGAAATGTGACATACTTCTGATGCCTGTATCAGATCAAATCTTCAGGCTCATCTTTTAGAAATCATGCCCTTCTGGACAAACAGACACAGATGTGGGAATGCCAGACTGTTGAGAGTGAGACTGTGGGCCTGGAAAACACACCAAGAGGCAATGAAAATTTAATGTTACCAAGGTTTCCGAAAAATATAGTTACTATTTCAAAACTTTCAACTAGGTAATAAATCCATGAGTGGTGGAAATCAGACTTTTACACCAGTGCCTCCTCTGCCCTTTATTCACCCTAACGGGAGCTGAACAATACCTTAGAATCTTTGGTTGCAGTTGTGATTTGCCATGAATTTAAAATTATCACAATTCAGTATGAGCAAAATCCTTTTTTAAACATTTACTCTTTAGGGATTAGTGAAATTCAGTTAGGTCAGTATCCCTAGAAAACAGAATGTATGTTGCCAAGTAGCTTTATTTACCTGACAGAGTCCATTGTTCATCTAAGTTCTATGAGAGGTGGTGATGATCGTTTCTGTCCTGACTATCCCAGAGAACTTATTCTAGCTGCCTCACTCTAGCTACAGAATTCTAAATTAAGACAGAAAAGGCTCAAGGCATCAAATTTTAGTATTTATTTTAATAGGAAATGCATAGTGGATAAATTTTTATTTCACAACAAACCAGTCTCAGTTATCCACCTATATGAAATTATCATCCTTAGCACAGGTATATTAAGCTGTCTGTTCCCCCTGGTTTTACATCCAAGGATTCAAGCAACTATGTAAATATTCAGGAAAAAATTTTTTCCAGAAAGGTCTACAAGCAAAACTTGAATTTGTCATGTTTCAGTATATTTGCATAGCATTTACATTGTATTAGTAATCTAATAAATAATCTAGAGATAATTTAAGGTATACAGGAGGATATGCTTAGGTTACACAAATACCACGCCATTTTATATAAGGGACTTGAGCATCCAACAGATCTTGGTGTCCAAGGAGCTCCGGGAACTAAGCCCCCGTGGATACTAAGGGACAGCTGTATGTATAATATTACATGAAAGCCCTCCTGCTAAAAAATGGAATTTCAGTAAGGTGAATTATTCCTATCATTTCTTGAGTTGCCCACAGAATGAGCAAATTTGCAATTTGAGGAAGGAACCTATTAAGCAATCTTCCTTCTATAGACTACAATTGCCTCCTGTTTCGTTATTACAGTTTTGCAGTCAATCATACAGCGAGGGGACCCCATATCCCCTCCCACATAAAATACACCAACAAAGTCATTGTGAACAGAGCTGCCTGCATCACTCCCACACCTCAGCCTGGAGAAAGATGTTGTTTTGTTCTTAATCCAACTTGTTTTTCCTTTTCTGGCTAAAATAAGAAGCAAAAACAGCTTCAAGTGCACATGGAACATTCACCCAGATTCAACCACAGGCTGAATTGTAAAACAAGCCTCAGTAAATTTCAAAGGACTGAAATAATACAGCGTATGCTCGCTGGTCACAGAGGTAAATTATAAATCAATGATAAAGATATTTGGAAAATCTCCAAATGTTTGGATATTTGAAGGTTAAGGGACATACTTCTAAATAATCCAAGGCTAAGGGAAATTTAAAAGATTTTGAACCAAATAATAATAAAAATTCAACATATCACAATTTGTGGACTGGAGCTAAAGCTTGATGGTAAATTTATAGGTATATGTGCTTATTTTAAAAAGAAAAATAAAAAAGGTAGATGGCAAGATAGAGAACAAGTGGGAATTTGCTGTGTGACACAGGAGTTCAGTCCAATGATCTGTGACAACCTAGAGGGATGGGATGGGGTGAGATGGGAAGGGGATTCAGGAGAGAGGGCCTATATATACACACCTGTGGCTGATTCATGTTGATATGTGGCAGAGGCCAACACAATATTGTAAAGCAATTATCCTCCAATTAAAAAGGAAAGAAAAAGTCCTAAAAACAATTATCTATGGTTCTAGCTTAAGAATCTTGAAAAACAAACAAGCAAATTAAACCGAAGTAAGCAGAAAGGAAATACTAAAGTTAAGTGAGAAACCAATAAAATGGAAAGCGGACAAATACAGAATATAAACCAAAGGCTGGGTGCTTGAAGATTAATAAAAGTGATAAACCCCTAGCTATACTAATCAAGGAAAAAGTGAAATCACAGATTGTATCTGTGAATGCCAAAGGGACACCACTACGAATCCTAGATATTAAACAGTTAATAACAGAATATTACGAGCAGCTTTATGCTGATAGATTTGACAACTGGGAATAAATGACCAGTTCCTTGAAAGATACAAATTACCAAAACTGATACCAAAAGATATAGAAAATTTGAATAACCCTGTTAAACATCGATTCATAATTTTAAACTTTCCCACAAAGAAAACTCCTAATTCAAATGGTTTCACTGCCGAATTCTCTCATAAATAGTTAAGGGAGAATAATGTCAATTTTACATAAACTCTCTATGTAAATATGAAGGAAAACTTTTCAACTCATGTTGAAAGGTCAGCCTTTCAACTTGATACCAAAATCAGACAAAGACATTAAAATATGTTATCTCCCTCATGAACACAGGCACAAAAATCCTTAACAAAATATTAGCAAAGTAAAGCCAGCAACATATAAAAGCAGTCAGATATAAAGTGATTTCATCCACAACAACAACTCTTAAGACTCTCTCCCTCTCCAAAATCCAAATCTTTTTTTGTTTTCTAATGGATAAATTAACTATATGTGGAAATCAATGAGCCTGCATTTTAGATTGTACTAGGGAGAAGGCAATGGCACCCCACTCCAGTACTCTTGCTTGGAAAATCCTATGGACGGAGGAGCCTGGTGGGCTGGAGTACATGGGGTCACTAAGAGTCCGATATGACTGAGCAACTTCACTTTCACTTTTCACTTCCATGCATTGGAGAAGGAAATGGCAACCCACTCCAGTGTTCTTGCCTGGAGAATCCCAGGGACGGGGGAGCCTGGTGGGCTGCCGTCTGTGGGGTCGCACAGAGTCAGACACGACTGAAGTGACTTAGCAGTAGCAGCATGGCACCCCACTCCAGTACTCTTGCCTGGAAAATTCCATGGATGGAGGAGCCTGGTGGGCTGCAGTCCGTGGGGTCGCTGAGAGTTGGACACGACTCAATGACTTCACTTGCACTTTTCACCTCCATGCACTGGAGAAGGAAACGGCAACCCACTCCTGCTAAGTCACTTCAGTCGTGTCTAACTCTGTGTGACCCCATAGACGGCAGCCCACCAGGCTCCCCTGTCCCTGGGATTCTCCAGGCAAGAACGCTGGAGTGGGTTGCCATTTCCTTCTCCAATGCATGAAAGTGAAAAGTCAAGTCGTTCAGTCGTGTCTGACTCCTAACGACCCCATGGACTGCAGCCTACTAGGCTCCTCTGTCCACGGGATTTTCCAGGCAAGAGTACTGGAGTGGGGTGTCATTGCCTTCTCCTTAGCAGCAGCAGCAGCAGCAGCATACAGCTACAAAGTTGCATAATGCAGTAGGATGTTTTTAATCATCTAAAATCAAGAGTAGAGAAATTAAATTTGGAAAACTACAGTGAAGCCAAAGGCATTCAAAATGACTTCCATGAAGTCTCCAGACTGGCTTAGGAGGAAATCCAGCAGCCTGGCCTCGGAGGGACTGAATCCCTCTCACTGAGTACATACATGTAAGAGGCAAACCACCATGGTGTGTGTCACCAGGAAGAAGTTTCCCTTGCAGATTCCCAAGATGAATGTGGTGTGAGACACAGTAAACTCATGTCCTCAAAACCATTCTTTAATAAACCCAACAGTGAGTTTCATGTGTGTGCTTATTTTACAGTCTCCCAATTAAAAGGAAATGATCTATTGCAAAGGGGGAGGGACAGGAGTCCGAAATTTGATCTGGTTACACATCTCTACCACTGTAAGTTACCCAACTTTGTGCCCCAAGTTAAGAATTTTACAGCTACAAATTGTCATCAGCAAGGCTTCTGTGTCATAAAGGTATTTGCATCTGTATGAATGCATACATTTGTAAACATCTGTAAAATATGCTTTGAGCTATTTCTTTAAACTATTTTCTCTGTGCCTATCATTTTTCTCTGATTCAGAAAACTGTCAGAATACAAAATGATGACTGATCATCTTCTTTCAAGAACTCTCTTATAGAGCAGGTCTGAGTTTGAGGCTGTATGCAAAGAAAATGTATTCTAGCATGAGATCTTCAGTTCCCCTATAAATCCACTCAACTCTTACTTGGCGAGGGGTTCTTTTACACAAATCCTTTATGCTAACAGCTGACTTTGCTGCCTAAACTACTGTACCAAGATTTTTTAGAAGCAGCGCAAAAAAAAACCCTTTATGTCCTATAAATTAGGGTTCTTCCTAAAATAACACTTTTTAGGCCATAAAAGAATATAAAACAAATTTTATTTGCCATTAAAACCACTAAGATTTAAGCAAACTCAAAGAATTTGTAGGTCATGAATAACAACTGAGAAAGTCAAGGCTCAAAATTAAATGTTAACTGGAGAGCAAGATCTAGAAACTTCCAACTCCCAAATACTATTCCAATAATTCTTCAGCATGCCACACATTTTGCCAAAATCTTTAAAAAAAAAAAAAAAAAAACACCTTAAACCACAGGGAAAGTAAATATGTAACAAATTTGCAAATATTTACAAGAGGAGAGCAAAGAATTAAGTCAACTAAATTTAAGGAGACAGACATAATATGAAATAAGCCCCAGGTTCAGGGGTCCCTGCTTCTCAGAATTGACAGAGTAAAAACAAAAGGAAAAGGAATAATCTTGCAAGGAAAAATGTTTAAAAGAACAGTTTTTGCAAGATTAATCACAGCTATTGGCACTGGAGTGGCAGCTGCTAAGGAATTGATGCTTTTGAACTGTGGTGTTGGAAAAGACCNTTCAGGGGTCCCTGCTTCTCAGAATTGACAGAGTAAAAACAAAAGGAAAAGGAATAATCTTGCAAGGAAAAATGTTTAAAAGAACAGTTTTTGCAAGATTAATCACAGCTATTGGCACTGGAGTGGCAGCTGCTAAGGAATTGATGCTTTTGAACTGTGGTGTTGGAAAAGACCCTTGAGAGTGCCTTGGACTGCAAGGAGATCCAACTAGTCCATCCTAAAGGAGATCAGTCCTGGGTGTTCATTGGAAGGACTGAGGTTGAAGCTGAAACTCCAATACTCTGACCACCTGATGAGAAGAGCTGACTCATTGGAAAAGACCCTGATGCTGGGAAAGATTGAGGGCAGGAGGAGAAGGGGACGACAGAGGATGAGATGGTTGGATGGCATCACCAACTCAATCAACATGGGTTTGAGTGGGCTCCAGGAGTTGGTGATGGACAGGGAGGCCTGGCGTGCTGTGGTTCATGGGGTCGCAAAGAGTCAGACACAACTGAGAGACTGAACTGAACTGAATCACAGTTATTAACTATTCTTTGAGAAACAGACAGCTGGGAAGCCCCCTTCTCTCTAATCTAAAAGAGTCAATGAAAGAGCTATTAGAGGAAACACCACCAGGATGTGTAACCGAGTGAAAACGTAAAACTAAGGAACAGTCAATGTACCCCATGCATTGATAGTCCATGCTTGGTTAGACTGAATTTAGAGTTGATTTTTCTCATCAACAAATTGTGTTATAAAAGAAATCAGACAGAAACAGACTACTTAAATAATTGCATGGTGTGTCTGACTCTTTGCGATCCCATGGACTGTATCCCACCAGGCTCCTCTGTCCATGGAATTTTCCAGGCAAGAATACTGGAGTGGGTTGCCATTTCCTNTGTTATAAAAGAAATCAGACAGAAACAGACTACTTAAATAATTGCATGGTGTGTCTGACTCTTTGCGATCCCATGGACTGTATCCCACCAGGCTCCTCTGTCCATGGAATTTTCCAGGCAAGAATACTGGAGTGGGTTGCCATTTCCTCCTCCAGGGAAATCTTTCTGACCCAGGGGTTGAACCCGAGTCTCCTGAAACTCCTACACTGGCAGACAGATAATTAATTTTGCACTATTGTCTATGTTCAATAAAAACCAAGAACTATAGAGAATAAACTTGAAGAATGATCTCGAAATGTTGGAAACAGGTTAGACATTCCAGAACGTGGGAAGCAATCAGTCTCATATCTCCATCCCCTTTTATAGCTGAGACTCTCCACAATCTCGACTGAGAACCACAGTATCCAAACCCAGGCTCAGAAACATGAACGACCAGAGCCAGAGGGACAGAGGGAGAAGCGGCAGTGTGTGGCGCTGATCTGGTCCCAGGGACACACTGTGTATTTAGGTGGCTGAGCTAACAATTGTGAGGTCAAAGGTATCTCATTCGTACAATTTGCCTTTCATTTTTTAACAGAAGCCAAAGTTTATTCTGTGATTATGCGGTCAGGCAAGGAGGAGTTCCTATTTCGGCAGTCACAATACGCAAAAGTAGAAAGCCCTTCTAGGTACTTGGCTATATTCAGCTTCAAGGACAGGTGAAGTCATGCCCTTAATCTTGGCCCAAACAAGGAACGGAAAAGAGGTCTGCCACAAACACTCCAGAGCAGCACTTATCCCAAGGCCGGAGAGACGAAAGGCAGATCCCCTTCCTCAACACGTTTATATCACTGTGGAGGCAAAACCACAGCAAGGTAGTCTACAGCACATTCAAGAGAACAGGGGCGTGAGCGTGCCAGTGCACGCGCAGAAGCCTGAGCCAGAGGACATGCCCGGGCTAAGGGCAAGGAGGGAGGCAAGACCAGCTGTGGGCTCACTGTACAAGTGAAGACTGCATTTTCCCTAAAAGCTATGGGTCTTACTACATGCAATGTCCTCAACTATTTTCTTTTCATTTTTTTTTATGCCAGTTTTAACCTACTAAGAAACAAACTCCCGTCCCTCTCCCAGACGAACTATCCTGCAAGATGCCTGCATCTATAATTTCAAAGAAAATACCTTTATTAGCCTGCTGGACAGAACAATCACACTTTTAAAAGTACCACTGGTCCTGGAAAAGCTGGTACTAGACTCATCCATCATACAAATAGAATCCTAGATTTTTTTAAGTATAGTTGAGTTACAATGTTGTGTTAGTTTCAGGTGTATAGCACTGTGATTCAGTTATTATATATATATACACACACACACACACACACACACATACACACACACATTCTCTTTCAGATTCTTCTTCCTTATAAATTGTTACAAAATATTGATAAAATCCCACTTTTAACCAGCTCCATGGCACACAAAACTACTGTGTATTCAAACCTCATTAAAATGCAGGGAAGTATGTTGCCACTTCATACAAAATATTGCTAATTTTACTTGTAAATATAAAGTGTTTAAAGAATACACTACTACAAAACGTAAACCAGAGCAAACACAAATGAGGGTGTTCAGTGAAAGGCTATGGATGATGTATCTGAACAAAATACCAACCAGAGGAAGTGAGAAAAGATGACGCCCAGGAGAAGGTAACTAACTCTCCATGTCACCATCCCCTTAAATAAAACAACTAAGCACTGAAACATAAGTTTCTATTAATATACAGTCAACAACTAACTAAAATGGAACAGAAAGGGAACATTAATGGACAAACTAGTGAAAACCAAATAAAATCTGGAGTTGAGTAACACAAGCCATGGTAAGCAGTGGTAGAAGTCGGGGCACAGGCAAGCAACCATTAGGGTTCACCTCCCATGGGCTCACAGGAGGCAAAGTGGAGCGCGGAGGACGTCAGAAACTTTAGCTCAAGAGAGAAAACACAAAGAGAGCAGCTGGTGGGAGTCAGGCCCCCCACCCACCCCAAAGGAGGAGGGAAGGAAATATGAAACCAGGGCAAGCGGGCCGCGAGGGGGGCGGGGGTGGGCAGGGGTCCTCTCCGATGACCACCAGTGCAGCAAGAGCTGAGAAGCAGACATAACTCCCTGGAAAAAGCTCCAAGCTGAGTGGCAGGAGATATCCCTAACAGCTCTCCTAGATGAGGAGACAGTAGTTAATTCAAGCAGACACAGATGCTCCGAATGCAAAATGATGAAAAAGTGTATCAGTGGATCTGTCTCCTGGGAAATACATGTGCTATTAGGGTTCATCCTCTTTCATGACCCCAAAGTCACCAGCCTTTTGAATCGGTGGCAGTGGCTCTAGACAACTTTCTCTGTCAATCGCCTTTGCAGTTACAACAAAACAGAGCTTTGCCATGAGTTCTTGGCAGGACTGTAAGAAGAATGCTCTTTTGGCTCCACCCCATCTCACACTCACACTCCTCCCATCTGTCACCCCCGGGCCTCCTCCTCATTCCTGTCAATCTATTCCGAAGCTTCACAACGTCTCCCCTACCAGCCTGTATTTTATGAACAACAAACTCTCTTTCCTTCCTTCTCCTCCTGAGGGCTCAGAGATGAATTTTTATTCTGAGCCAAAAAAAAATAATAATAATTAATTGGCATCTATCTTTTTTTTTACTTCAACAGTGATCTTAAATGTTTAAAATGTGAAACAACTCTACAAGTCTATTTATGAAGAACACATCAATAATCTACTGGGCACACAACACTGGAGGGGTCTCAAATCACTGGCTTTTTTTTTTTTTTTTTTTTTTTTTTGCTGCACCACCCAACTTGTGAGATCTTAGCTCCTGAACTAGGGATCCAACCTGCATCCCATGGATTGGGAGCACAGAGTCTTAACCACTGAACCGCCAAGGAAGTTCCTCAAATCGCTGACTCTTGAGTTCAACTTTGAACAGTCTCAGGCTCCATTTACTGCCAAGGGTCCTCCTTGTATGATGTGAAGATAGCACCTAGTTCATGGGTTACAAATGTGGGTTACAAAGGTCTAGGAGAGTGCCCTGGACTTAGATGACATTCAGTTAAAGTGTATTATCATCTTCTCATTATTCTCCACTACATCTTTCTCCCAAACAGGAAACTTCTTGGAATGTCTGAGTTCAAGGACATGCACACTAAAAGGACCAGAAGCCAAGCAAAATCGCACACCCAGGCCTCGGCGCTTGTCTGCCCCTATCTGCGTGTGTGTGTGAGTGTGCATGTGTGTGTGTGTGTGTGTGTGCACGTGTGTGTGTGTGTGTGTCTAGTCAGTCCTGTCCAACTCTTTGTGACCCTTTGGACTGTAGCCAACCAGGCTCCTCTGTCCATGGGATTTTCCAGGCAAGAATACCGGAGTGGTGGTTGCCATTTCCTGCCGCAGGAGATCTTCCTGACCCAGGGATCAAACCCGAGTTTCCTGTGTCTCCTGCACTGCAGGCGGATTCCTTACCCACTGAGCCATCAAAGCAGTTTCCTAAGGAACCAGAGCCACAGGTCTGGTCAGTAACTTCAGCCCTCTCATCTGCACAGCTCAGAGTCAAAGACCCAACAGAGCTTCCTCAGCTCAGGACAGAAGCCTGAGACCAGCTTCTGTGACAGATCTGATAAATAGCTGGATTTAGGATAAATCAACCCTGATAAGACCCCACTTGATCAGTACCTGACATACTGAGAACTGTCCCTCACACTCATCTTTCAAAATTAATTGAAATCAACTCTAAATTTCAGACCCTTAAAACTCCTGCCAATTAATGTAGCACACAGAGCCAAAGGCAAGCAGCCAAGTTCTCCTCGACCTAAAACCTACGTCCTCTGAACACCAGACCATCCTCACCAGCTGCGATGGATTTTTACATGCAGCACTGACCAGCAGTGGCTGTTGGAAGCTGAAGTGATGGCTGCAAGTAACATGAAGACTGATCCTGCATGTCAGCTGCCCAAAGTCAATGCCACCATCAGGGGACTTCCCTGGCAGTCCAGGGTTAAACTTTGCCTTCCAGTGCAAGGGGTTCGGGTTCAGTTCCTGGTCAGGGAGCTGAGATCCCATATGCCTCCTGGCCAAAGAAACAAAAGCATAAAACAAAAGCAGTGTTGTAATCAATTCAGGAAAGACTTTAAAAATGGTCCACATTTAAAAAAAAGAAAAAAACGTCAGTGCCATGGTCAGAGGAGGGAAGAGGAAAACAGAGCTGGCCTGAGGGTTGGCAAGCCACATGACTGCCCCTGCACGGCTCTGCGTCCCTGGTGGGCCCTCCCACTGCAGCCCGTCCCTGCCTTATACAGCAGCGCTGGGCACCTGGCACAGATACCGTCGGCACTCAGGACCGCCTGCAAGACTGCTCCAAGTAGAAGCGTGCCTCTGCCCGGTGAAGAGGTTCCCAGACACAACTGAGCCCATGCAAGCAGCAGCAAACAGCCAGCCCAGGCCCTCCTGGTAACAGACAGAGCGCAGCAATCCCAGGGCCCAGACAGCCACCACAGCCCCACTCCTGCGTCTCCTTCTCCTCCATGGACCCTCCACGGTATCACTCAGAAATGATCATAAACAGCGCAACAGCTCAATTTTGCAGTTAAAGGCAACAAACCAGATGGCTATGCTTCTCTTATCAGTCATGTTGGAGGAAGATTTCCATTATCCATGTAAATCCTGAAATATTTGCCATAAGAAATTCCAGTTTAAAAAAAATGTTCACTGTGAAGAGGAATTCAGTAGCAAGACCATTATATTTCCCATCTCAAAAGTAATAAGATTTTTAAGTCAGTCCAATATTTGGCTGTTTACCTTCCGGGATTGAAAGACTGAAAGGTTTCCTTCCACCACTAATGGCAGAGACCGCCACCCTGACCACTGCCCACCTCACTGCTCTGTCTTCACTTCAGGGTTTTGCAACTGCTATAGCCTGGCCACTAAGTCAGCATAAACAGGCATCTGTTTACCAGCGTATCAGTGAAATCTCTTGTCTACACCTCCAAATTACCTGGCTTTGAGAACCACTCTTTATGACAAACAACAAAGAATTATAGTCTTTACAAGCCTGTGACTGGAGGAGGGCCAGGACTGGGGTGAGACAAGGGGGACCGGGTGGGGGGCAGAATTTCAGTAGCTGTGATAAGCACTTTTAATGAAAATTTGGGAGGAAAAAGTCAAAATTAATGTCAAAATCCATGATGAATAAAATGTCAAAATCTCAAAATAAAAACAGGACCATTTGAGGAGAGTTTAGAAAACTTCCCTCCAAATGTTCATTATAATCACAGGCCACACTTCTCCCCACCAAGGATCAGAAGAGGCTCTACTGGTACCATTATACTTTTCAAGGTACTGTACTGTGAGATTGAAAAAAATTTTAATTTTTGTTTTTTAATGTATTATTTATGAGAAAAGTATTATATACACCTATACAGTCCTATATAGCCTATTGTGTTAGTTGAGTATGTAGGCTAACTTGGTTGTCTTAAGAAACGTGCTCTCGAAACAGAACTCATTTGCACATGAGTAGGGACTTACTGTATGTAATCGCATGGCAGTAATGAACCTCGAAACTTTTCTATGCAAAAAAGCTCTCCTCATTTGTCCTCCTCAACTACAACTCTTCAAAACTCAAAACTAGAGCAGTGACTAGATAACACTCTCTAATAGACTAGAACTTCTAACTTCTAACTTGCCTCATGCCAGCACGAACAGCTTTGGAAATGCATACGTGCAACTTTTAAACTTTTAACTTTTTTCAAACATTTCTAATATGTTAACCTACTGGTAGTCCTGTTTCATGGCCATTTCATATGACGCTTTTGGCTAAAAAACTAAAGAACTGATACTTTGCAGCTTTGAAAAAGGCAGATTACAGTTTTGTAATAGTGCCAGCAAAACGTCCAACAGTTTGCAACTGTCAGGTATTTATCATCAACAGAAACAAGTTATTTTCTCTGTCCCAATATAACCGTCAGGTGACCAATACACTTTTCTTCAAGTGCCAAAGTTTCTCCCTTTTGTTTCCCATTATAAGAAATAATGGGAAAAGCACCGTTAGGTTTTACTTTTTAAAATCTCTTTGCAATTAGCAGATATTCCTATTTTACAAAGATCTGCAAGTTGCAGCATAAAAGTCTCCTGAAGGTGCTTTTTATAGTGCATGCTGAGTGATCATGTGTGGTCCACAATTCCTCTGAGAAGCTCCCATAGATGTCAGGTTGAGTATACAGCATCTCATCTAGGGGAACAGGCAACAGAACCTTGAGTTCTCAGATCAGGGAGAAATCCCAGGCTCCCTCTCCCTCCCGAGGTGAGCCCCCACCACTGCAGTGTGTGCTTTGCAGTTAAGTGGTCACCTTGCCTCACAGCCCGAGACCTGACCTCCTCCACCCCAGCTAGGAACTCCAGTCAGACATTCCTAGGTTCCAGTCCTGCCCGTCTCACCCACCGGCTCTGAGAGATGGTGCCAATTAGTTAACCACACCAAGATTCAATTTCATCTCCTATCAAAATGGGGATAATATCACCCACATCATAGGATCAGTGTGAGGACTTAATCAAATAACGTACACAAAACCCCTAGACTGTGACATATCCCGGCAATCAACACCACTGCCAGCCCCAGAATACTGGAATCCCAAATGCCTTGCAGCACAGCCAAAAAATTAAATTAAAAAAAAAAAAAAAAAAAAANTAATATCACCCACATCATAGGATCAGTGTGAGGACTTAATCAAATAACGTACACAAAACCCCTAGACTGTGACATATCCCGGCAATCAACACCACTGCCAGCCCCAGAATACTGGAATCCCAAATGCCTTGCAGCACAGCCAAAAAATTAAAAAAAAAAAAAAAAAAAAAAAAAACACTTCTCAATACTGTTGTTAGAATATTGAAAGCATTATTTTTAAATCATGCAAGCCAAACATTTCATCCTTAAACAACATAAAAGCAAACACTGGGTGCTGACTTTATACAGCACTAACTTCTCTGCCACCCTCACTGCTGCTCATCCAAATTTGAGTATTACACGTGACAGCTCTGCAGTTTGCCGACATTCTTCCTGAGCTTCCGGCAGTACCCTCAAGACCTGGCCCAGCGCCCTCACCCTCAAACTTCCCAGACAGAGGGCCTCATCTCTTCTCTTCCCCCTTCCCTAAACTCGAAGCAGACTTTCCATCATATGTTCATCCAACGGGGCTCTCTCTCCTCACAGTTCATTTCATCAAAGGACCCACGACTAACAGTGAATGAGAGTCATTTGTGAAAGAAAGATGCTGAGACATGTTCCCAACAGTCAGAGGATGGCTCATGTCCGCTCTTACATCCTGGCTCTGTGGGCAGACCTGCAAACGCCTTGCTCTACGTCCACTCTGACACCCTATGCCCTTGCAGCCTTCCCTGAGGTGGAGAGAGAAGCTCAAGCGTTGTGCCCACTGCTCTCTGACCCAGGAGCCCTGACACCAGCTGTCCAAAGATGGAGTGTAGGCGCGGGGTTTGGGCAGCACTTGGACCATCCGCTTTCCTGTCTTCACAGCATTAAACACAGAGAAAATGCGGGTGCAGGAGCCAAAGGCAGCCAGCCCCTCCAACCTCACCCTGAGGGCTCCAACCCAATCTCAACCACCAGGAGCCTTTGACCTGCCCCCAGTCCACTTGCCCCTGCAAAGCCGCACATTGCAAACAGGACCCCCGTCCAGACCCCATCTGGAACAGTTCACCTGCATCCAGCTCTCCACCCCTGAGCAGCAGCCCCTCCCTCTCCTCCCACCTTCCTTTCCATTCATTTACCGAGTCCCCCTCTGTCGCAGGCACTACATAAAAGGATGCCATCTTCAGAGGGTCCAACCGAAATGAAGCCTGATGCACAGCTGGTTTCAGAATCCAGACTGACTCAGCAGGTGGACACACAGCCTCTGGTGCAACCTTTCTGCCTGGATTGACCTTACTTTTCTTCCATTAGATTTTCTCATTATTTATTCCTCGAATTCTAGTCCTAGTCTATTACCTGCCCCCTGTACTCGGGTTTCAATTTACTTTCTCTCTATCCATTTTCACAGTTATAAATTTAACAGTTACATATTTTTATGGTAGACTTTGATATCCTTTATACCAAAACCATTATTATGTGTCTGGCATACAGTCGACTGGATGCTCATTAACACCACTCTCACGTAACATTACCCTGAAGTACTAGCCAGGCAATAAACAGAGAAGTAAACATTTGCTAAGAATACAGAAAAGGGAACAAAATTATCATTATTTGCATATGGTAAAATTACATACCTGGAAAACCCAAAAGAATAACTTGAATTATTATAAAACTTAAATGATAAATTTTATAAAAATTAAATACAATTACTTCTTCCCTATATATAAATTATAGCCACTATGAAAATATGATGACAGGAAAAAGTAAAAACATTATGAGAAAAGTTGACAATAGCAATCAAAAGGGTTTTTAAGTACCTAGCTTAAAGCTCAACATTCAGAAAACAAAGATCATGGCATCCAGTCCCATCATCTCATGGGAAATAGACAGGGAAACAGTGGAAACAGTGTCAGACTTTATTTTTCTGGGCTCCAAAATCACTGCAGATGGTGACTGCAGCCATGAAATTAAAAGACGCTTACTCCTTGGAAGAAAAGTAATGACCAACCCAGATAGCATATTCAAAAGCAGAGATATTACTTTGCCGACTAAGGTCCCTCTAGTCATGTATGGATGTGAGAGTTGGACCGTGAAGAAGGCTGAGCACCGAAGAATTGATGCTTTTGAACTGTGGTGTTGGAGAAGACTCTTGAGAGTCCCTTGGACTGCAAGGAGATCCAACCAGTCCATTCTGAAGGAGATCAGCCCTGGGATTTCTTTGGAAGAAATGATGCTAAAGCTGAAACTCCAATACTTTGGTCACCTCATGTGAAGAGTTGACTCATTGGAAAAGACTCTGATGCTGGGAGGGATTAGGGGCAGGAGGAGAAGGGGACGACAGAGGATGAGATGGCTGGATGGCATCATGGACTCGATGGGCGTGAGTCTGAGTGAACTCTGGGAGTTGGTGATGGACAGGGATGCCTGGCGTGCTGCGATTCATGGGGTCACAAAGAGTCAGACACGACTGAGCGACTGAACTAACTCAAGTAAATAATAAATGTATTAGACTTACACAATATTTAGAATTCTAAGAAGTGACCAAACAAGACTTAAGTAAAAGGGAAATCACACATACTCTCGGAATTTTCTTTTGTTTCCTTTCTTTTTTTTTTTTTCTTTTTTTTTTTTTGGTTAGAGTTAACTATTTTAAAGATGTCAAGACTTCCCTAGCAGTGCAATGGTTAAGACTCCGAGATTCCACTACAGGGGAAGCAGGTCCCAACACTGGTTGGAGAACTAAGATCTTGCAAACTTGGAGGTTTGATCAAATAAATAAATAAAATAAAGATCTCAACTCCTTCATTGCAATGCATTCTCAGTTACAATATTAATAGATTTCCATTTGTCTTGTTTCTGTGGAACAGGTCACTTTGGCAAAATGAGTCTAAAGTTATAGTCTTAAAAAGAAAAAAATGAAAAATTGAGAAAAATTATGAAAACAAAAAGTAACATGAGGTGCTTTGTCAGAATTAAAAATAGTTTGGGACTGAGGGGTGGAAAGGAGAAAAAATAAACAGAATAGATACAGACTACAGAAAAAGAAACAAACATATCTAAATTTGTGGAAGATACATTTCAAGCAAAGGCAAAAATGAGAGACTATGAAAAGAAAGATAGCCCAGCAATTCCACTGCTAGAAAGCAGCAGACCCACTTGTAGTATTACCAAAATTGGGATTATATCTTCCCCTCTCCTCTGTCTGACACACATGCGCACACACACACACACACACACACACACACACCTAAAAGCCTAGAAGGCTGCAAAGCTACGCAGAAGGCGCAATTAATGTGGTTACATTTGGAGGCGGAGCCCGAGCAGAAGCCTTTAGTTCTTGCTTGTACTGATTAAGCTGTCTAAATGTTTATACACTAAGTCCACTTGGATTATTCTTGGAGGTGACATAAGAAACATTTTTCTTGTCTTATTTATAACTCTTTCGTACTGTAAATTCGGAGTGGAAGGCACATGAAGAAGCACAGGCATTGACATCAGACAAAACCAGGCTCAAAATCCCTCCCTTCCAGGCACTGCTAACAGGAGCCTGGGGCAGTTGATGAGGCAACTTCGTCTCCAAGACAAGCCCTCGCGGAGTTGCTCTAAGTATTAAACACAAAAATACTCAGCCTAGTACCTGGCACATAATTACCTAACAGAAGGAAACAGTTGCTGTGCTGATTAGGACTACAGTTAAAACAGCAAGAGCAGGGGAACTTCCCTGGTGGTCCAGTGACTAAGACTCCAAGCTCCCAATGCACAGGGCCGGGGCTTGATCCTTGGTCAGGGACCCAGATCCCACACACCACAACTAAAGATCCCTCCCGCATGCTACAACGAAGATCGAAGATCCTACATGCTGCAACTAAGACCTGGCGCATCAAAGAAAAAAATTAATTTTTTATTAAAAAAAAAAAAAACAAACCCACAAGAGCACCTCAACCCTGCGTAGTTAAGTACTGCACACTTGTAAGACAGGGAGGTCAGATTGGTTACATGTCTGAGATATGTAGTCCTCCTAATTTGTTAATCTAGTGCTTATCCCAGTAAACTAAAATTTAGTTTTATTTTCTTAGAGAATAACAATTTATTTTTGTGGGAGATTTTTCTGTGGAACAACAAAAACCCAATTTCTCAGGTGACCACGTACTAGTGGGGACAAGCTTAGCCAAGAGATAGCAACCCATCTGCTAATCACAGACATGTTCAAGAAAGGCCGTCTCCTGCTTGTCCCCAATTCAAACTCAGTGAGACAACCTGAAAATAATGTATTAACAGCAGCCTATTATTGTGCAGATAGCATTTCTGACCTGGCAGCTCCACCACCTCAAGGCAGCTTTTCGCATTATTTAAGAAA